>APFE030904199.1:534043-581190 GCA_000404065.3 Pinus taeda | reverse complement strand
TTATGTAGGCTTTGATTATATAATGACCCCTTAGACTCCTATATATAGAAAGGAGGTCTTTTCATTTGTATCATCAAAGAATTGTTCATTTATGTAATGTAAAGGAGGTTGCCCCCTCGAAGATGCTAAATTCTAAGGCATTGATCTATCTTTTCTATCTTTTCTTGAGCTGGTTTCATAACATCACGAGAGAACTAATCATCCTGCTACACAATCGTCATGGAGAACACATCATCCAGAACTCGTAGGGGAATTAATCATCCTGCTACACAATTGTCATGGAGAACACATAATCTAGACCTCACAGGAGAATTAATCATCCTGCTACACAGGAGAGCGAATCATCCTATCCCATAAGAGAGCGGACCATCTTGTCCCATAAGAGAGAGAATCATCTTGTTCACAGAAGAGCGAATCATCCTATCCATAGGAGAGCGAATCATCCTGTCCCATAAGAGAGTGAATAATCTTGTCCCATAATAGAGCGAATCACCTTGTCCACAGGAGAGTGAATCATCTTGTCCATGGGAGAGCGAATCATCCTATCCCACAAAAGAGCAAATCATCTTGTCCCGCAAGAGAGAAAATCAACTTGTCCATAGGAAAGCAAATCATCTTGTCCATAGAAGAGCGAATCATCCTATCCTAGTGCACACCACCAGAGGAGGGTAAGTCACCCTGTGGTCGTATGTTGCTCCCATAAGAACCGCAAACCCCCAGAGCTCCCAGAGCTCAATGTATGTAACATAGAGGACCCTTTTACAAGGATCTCTCGACGACTCCAAGTCGTTCTGGAAAATCACAAATTTGATCTTTTCCCCGGGGCTCTCACAAAGTGTAGCGAATTGTACATCATCTCAGTGTGATGGAGCCTCCTTGCTCATCGAATTACCATATCTCAGATAAGGCAGTATCTGATGTATATCTGCTGGAGCAATCATTGAATATGGGATTCCTCAATAATCTAATCCCACCTCTGGCCGTCACAGAGAATCACAGTGGTATTCATCATGTGTACTCATTGAAGAGTTTCCACAGCCATGCAACTTCATATGAGGTCACACTCGTAGTTATGTATCTAGTCTCGGTGGTACTTATAACAACCGATTTCTGCTTCTGGCTCATCCATGATATCGAAGAAGAATCCAAAGAGAACTAGCACTGAGAAGTGCTCTACTGATCCTCCACACTGCCTACCCAGTCAGCATTTGAATAATCATGTAGTTTTCATATTTCCGACAGTGTATCTCATTCCATGAGAGATTGTGCCCCGAAGATATCTTAGAGGATTCTTGGCACCAATCCTGTGAGGCTCAACCAAATATGAGCCCACCATGCTAACTGCAAAACATATGTCAAGAGTTCACCAAGAACATCAACGTGATTGAGTTTATAAAACTCAGAGGCATTTCCCAAATTTGGTCCGACATCACTACCATATAACTCGTGAAAGTTAATATCCTTGAGGTAGTCACAGGCTTGCAATTTACCATTCCACATTCAGAATCCAACACCCTCTTACTTCTGCAAATGAGAGGGTCTGCACCTGTCAGAAATAGGTTGTCCTTATGAGGTGCCAGTATGAGAGGTCTATCATCGACAACCTTCGGGTAATGGTTTGAATCAGTTTCACACCTAGTGAATCCCAGCTTCATCAAACAGCTATCAATCCTCTCACACTAGGCCCGGGGTGTTTTGCTTCAAGCCATAGAGGGCTTTCTTCCACCTGTATACATGAGATTCCCATTCATGAATCTCAAACTCCACGAGTTGTTCCAAACTTATGGACCTTCTACATGAGGGGAATGGTCTCCTTGCAAGATTTTCCTTTGGTACATCTCAGACAGGTACCTTCATGCTCTTTTTGAATTCAATCATCCCGGTCAACACCTAACTCACAGACCTCTGGTGCTGAGTCAATGGACATGGTCTCTAGTGGACTTGATACAACCCTAAACTCTAAAACATATTTGAAAAATATATTTTCAAACATGTACCTTTCCATCAATGAATGCCACTATGAAACCTTAATCTTCCATTTCTGAGATGGACACCAGGTTCTTCTTGCGATTAGGTACATAAAAGAGATTATGGGGTTCCTTGCTTTCTTTGAAGAGTCGACCATAATTTTCCTTGATGACCTAAATTACTTATCATTCCTCTAATCATTGAATATGTCCCTCGAATGATTGTTTTTTTCATCAAGAGATGTGTCTCTGCTCAATTCATGATGGCCGAACTTATTGCAACCAAGGCATCTGCCTTTCCTTCCACCCTTAGATCTGAACTTCCCAATGAAGTGATCTTCCATTGTGCCATTCTGATAATATTCTCTGCTTCCACTTCACCTTTAGCGAACTAAGAAGAGAGATGTGGAACTCATTGATCCTTTTGCCTTGTCCCTATTGTCTTTGGTGATTGCTCTTTAACTCTTTCTTGGGCATTGTCTTCACCTCAGCTTTGATACCATGTTAATTTTAGGTATGTTCTATGCTATAGAAATTTATTTCAATTTCTTTTCCACATTAGCAATCACATCAGCATAAAGTAAACTACAGATAGAACATAAATATAAATCGCAGAAGACAAGCCAAGACAAGAGGACACAAGATGTGGCGCTAACCAGGGATAAACCCCATAATGTGGGGAAACCCTTGATCAATTCTTCTTTTATGTTCTTCAAAGTTCAGCAAAGAAAGTGAGAGAGATAGTACATTTACAATAGAAGTCAATCACTTTGACTTTTGATATTGGCATGAGATCAGTTGAAGTCATATTGCTTCAACTAATTCTCTAAGGTGACTCATTCACCTATCATAGTGCTGCATCTCGTCTATTTGCTGCACATTACCATCTAACACCTTGTTGTACTACCACATGTGTTGAACCCCGATGACTGAGCTGCTCTCATATTCATCCTGCTCATCATGTTGCATATTCCATGGTCTTATTCATCATCAACCTGCCCATGCTCATGATCTCATTCATCATTATGCTGCCCATGCTCATATCATCATGCATCATTATGCTTCCCATGACCTTGTACATCATGCTGCCTTCCTTCAGAGAGAGATGCTCCAACTGTTTCGGCAGTTCCCAATAGTTCCGGCTTTTCCGGTAGTTCTAGCTTTTCTAGCAATTCCAACAGTTCCAACATTTCCGGCTTTTCTGACTTTTTCAACTTTTCTAGCTTTTCCGGTATTTCCAGTATTTCTGGCTTTTTAAGTGTTTCCATCTTTTCCGGCAGTTCCGGCTTTTGTGGTAGTTTCAACTTTTTCAGCTTTTTCGGTAGTTCTGGCTTTTCTGGCTTTTCTAGTATTTCTGGCATTTCTGGCGTTTCCGGATTTTTCGGTAGTTCTGGCTTTTCCGGTAGTTTCGGCTTTTCTGGCTTTTCTGACAATTCCAAATTTTTTGGCTTTTCCGATAGTTCTGGCTTTTCCGACAGTTCTAGATGTTATGGCTTTTCCAGCTTTTCTGGCTTTTCCTTAGTATCTCTCCTCCTACTAAAACCAAAAGACAAATAGAGAGAGGAAGAGATCCAAGTGTGTGTAGAAATGACTTGAAGTCCTATTCTATTTATACTAAAACGTAGAGGTTGAATAGACATGACTGTTGGGCTTCTGAGCCTACATAAGCTGCTGGCCGACTTAACAATTTGTCCATAACATAAATAAATTCATAACTTCATAAATACTTATAGGAATCGGATGATATTTAGATCAAACCTACAGCTCTCAATGAGAGGGATCCAATAAAAATATTAGTTGCCATAAATAATATGACCCACATGGAGTTTATACCTAGTCACCAATTTTAACACCATGTTCAATCAACATATTCCTTTTTTGTAAGTAATCTATCTTAGTCTGGAAAAGGGTTAAACTTATACTAAGTAGATTTCATTTCCAATCCATTTACGAGTTGAAAAGGACAAGCACCCGAAAACCTTTTCATGTTTCAAGAGTTTGAAAAGAGCTTAAAGAGGACTCCACTTAGAGGAACGAGTGGTGTCTAGGATAGCAATTGGTTCTAGTGATGTTGGAACTTCTTAAAACATGTAACGGTCGAGAGGTTGGCTAATAAAACCACTCATTGCAAGTGTTCCTCAAAAAGGGTAAAACAACCAAGTGAAAGCATATGATCAACCAAGAAGATAGTGATGTTGGAAGGAGAAAAACCAAGGCTCATTTGATGGAAGTGGCTGATAGAATGGAAATCAAGACAGTTAAAATGGAGATGGGTTCATTTTTACACAAGCTTGAACCATAGGGAACTATGGTTGGATTTAGTTTCATGTTTACACAAGCTTGAAACGAGAAACTCTGCTTTGATTCAGTTTCATTTTTATACAAGATTGAAACAACAAAAACTATGCTTGAGATTGGTTTACATGCCCCCAACATGATGACTTGATTCTAGGTGCATGTGCCCCAAGCTTCTTTAAATTCACAAAAGTAGACTACTTGTGGCTATCAGGTGGATGGAATGAAGGTTCATTTACGAGACCAAGTGAAAGACTCGACTAGGATTTTATGAGATCTAATCGAAGACTCAAATTGGAACTTTTCTCCAAGGAACCTTGTTTCATTTTTAATGAGCTTGACACAAGAAAAGGAACTGTGCTCATATTCCTTGTTTCATTTTTTAACGATCTTGACACAAGACAAGGAACTATGCTCATGGAACTGTTTCATTTTTTAATGAGGTTTACACAGTAAAAGAACTATCCTCATATTCTTTGTTTCATTTTTTTAACAAGCTTGACACAAGACAAGGAACTATGCTCATGATTCCTTGATCATGATCGATAAGAAGCCATGACTACCAAAAGGTTCTCATCAGATGTGAGAACAATGCTCTAGAAGGGATACGCAATAAGGAATCCATTAGAGAGATCTGGTTACAATGCCCCCAATACATAATGCAAACCATCACATAATTGATTGTTAGTTGATGTAGACATGGAATGGGTTGCCACATAATTGACGTGTGGCAGGGAAGATACCATTGGGAGGAAAGGACCATTTAGGGAAGATGGTTGACTGGAATCCATATTTGGACTGGGAAATGAAAGCTAGTCAATGGTGATAATTTTTCCTTCATGCGAGAAACACGTCACTTGAAACAGTGTTGAAATAATAGCTCCCATGTCATAAATGTAGTCGTGCCAAAGAAGTAAATTGTAATATAAAGGGTCTGGGACTACGATCACTTTGAGATAAACAATTTCTCCTCCCAAAGTAATAGGAAACTGAGGAAGGATCCCCAATGGTTGATTGGTTCCTCTGTTAAAATCCAACAGATTCTGGGTAACAGGCATAAGTGGCGGCGAACTAGGCACTTGCCAAGAAGATATGCACCTTCATCTATAATAGTGCTAAATACAATCATATTATAAACTTGTACTGTGATCTAGAAATGCACATAAGAAAGAAGACAACATCCTACTAGTCGATTCGAATCGAAGGAAGTGACTAGACTACTTGGAGGGGGTATCGTAAGAACAGGAGAATTACCCCCTTCAGTTACGAGAATGGGAGGATTTTCCTCCTGTCTTGATGGAATAGGAGGGTTGCCTCCAAGCTCATTGGAATCTGAAGAAACGGAAAGAATCTGAGTGGTATCATACTCACTCTCTACGAGAAAGGTATGATTAACTGAAAGTGAAATCAGGTCAACTAATTGGTCAAGTATAGACTCATGGGATTCACATCCACAGAGAGTGGGTTTGACCAATGGTTGATTTGGGTTAGTTACTTCATCAACTAGTTAAGGATTCAGGGAGAGTCTCCTATAACCAGATGGAAGTCACTATGGATAAGTAGGACAATTACTCAACACTTTTTGGGCTTCATCCAGATAGGGACAAAGGTGAATGGGGTGATTCCCTTCACATAACCTACAGGGAAACTTAAGTCTACCCTTCTTTCCATGAACTTTACTACCATTAGTTGATGGTGTGTCACCAGCATGATCCCTATAATTTGGTGACATAAGATGATGTGAACGAGAAGACCATTCTTTTAAGATCTAAGGAATACCAGAACAGTTTCGAAGAAGATGGTCTCCCGTAAAAAGTTTGCAAAGATATCGAATTTTGTGAGGCTTATCGGATGGATTCTCACCAAAAGTTTCATTTGAAGCAATGGTTGCTTGGTTGCCCCGCTGTTGAATTTTCTTCTTCTTCTTATCCACTTGGTTACTAGTGTCAATGCATTCACCAGGTGAGGAGGAAGAAGGGGAGGAAGAAAAAACCAACGAAGAAGGTAAAGGGTCAAATTTAGGAGCAACTGGATGTTGGTTTTTTCCAGGTGGAGGAGTACTCGATTGTGGAGAAATCATGACATTTTGAACCAAGGAGGTTGAAAACAACCATACTGGCAAGCCAATGGTAGATCCTGAAAGGGATACTGTAGCCATATAAGGAGCAACAATATTTTTGAAATGAGGAAAAGGACTAGGATTCCCATCAAAAGGAATTCCTTGATCGGTGGACTCTGGAGTTGTTGCCATATGTTTCAACCTAAGATCAACTAAGGAGTGACATGGAGGATTTTATCCATGGTAAATTAATTTATTTTAATCAAAATAACATAACATAACATAAGGGGGATTATCTAGGCAGAATGATTACCAAGTAATTGTGAACTGCAATATACTACCTTAGTAAACCATGGAATTAACATACACGCAGGAAATATCCCCAAATGTTGTGTTTGGGGTATCACAATATACAAGGTAGAAGACGCAGTTACCTATGGATGGATAACAACCTAATGTATTCCTCCAAAATATACCTGAAAGTACATGGAGGCCCAATCCGCGTTAGTGCTAGCTAATGCGAAACCACACAGTGAGAGCACTCCTTTATACTTTTCATACTATAACACCACCATGTATACTTGATGGTATGTGGACGAGCTACAATATACTTACATACATGGAATGAGGTATCACACTCAGAATGTATCATAGACAATTAATGACAGCTTCTATGTATTATGACACCGAAACACATCTCTAGCCTAGAACCTCTAAATGTTATGCGTTAAGTTACAATGCTCCATTAGGTTAAGTGAGATGAATTTTAAGTTGATAGTCTTAAGAATTTTCCTTTCAAGGTTCACCACATGATGTTTGTTTGCAATTCCTAGAATGCAACTAACATCAGAAACATTCTTTCATTTAGCTAACAATGAAAATGGTAGCTAGTAAGGTATAGAGCAATCATAGCTTTGACAAAGAGCAAAGATCACACCTAATGCAATTTCCCTAGCTATTCCTATCAAGAATTCACAAACTACAATATGCACAATGAAAGTTTTTATTTTCATTTCACTTAATGTTTAGATGAATAAAAGGAAACTAATTTCACAAACAATCAATCAATCCTTTTCGCAAGAAACAAAGACTTTATGACAGTACCTTTTTCAAGAAATGAAGACTTTACGACACTTCGTTTTTAATAAAGACTAATCGATTACAATCTAACTTTGACAACAAACTAATAATGATAAATAATTCACTTATGAAACACTAAACAATCAAGGCCAATGTAGGGATAGGAGGAGAAACCACAAGCATAATTGATCTTTCAGCAAACAACAAGAGAAGCAACTTTGGAAAAATCAGACCAAAGGTGGGTTTTTTAGCCTAAGAGGAATTAGCGTAAGCCAGAGAGGGGGACAATGTGCTACAATGCACTGTCTCTAAGGAAGGGGTTGCTCTGCAGTGCACTGTGTCAAGACAAACACTGCATTGGTGCCAGAGAGTCAATCCAAGAGATATTCAAGCACAATTTTTAACTAAAAACATTTCAAGAAGACTGAAATAAGATCAATTAAGTTAAGAAAAGTCTACTAGGGTGTGATATGATGAGGGTAGGCCACCAAGAATGACAATCATCCCCAATATGGTCGCCAATTTGTTACATGGAATTTTCATCTACGGATAAACATATCTTCCCTAGGTGGGTGAGTACACCTAGAACAACAAAGAGAAAGTAATTTAATATTTTCTTATAGAAGATAAAATAGATGGATGAACATACTTGTTGCCTTTCGCTTCCTAAATCTCTTTTGAATCGCTCCCATCATGCCCACTTGACCTAAATCCACTCAAAAGGTACCTGCATCAACAGAAACAGAAATAAGAAACGATCAAAGCATACATGAACTATCAACTATAAAAAATGGAATCAAATACATGGAAACACATAATGATCACAGATATGAGCAATCATATGAGAAAAGGAATAATCTCTTTATTAAATATAAAAGGAAGAGTATCATCTAGTACAGGTAGATCCTATGCCACTCCTCCAGGTTTAGTCTAACCCTCTCCACTTCAAAAGCATAACACTCCAGCAACATAACATTTCTTAACATAAACTCAATCCTCAAACCAATAGAATTTCCTTACAAACTTCAGATTCTAGCCCCTTGACCATTATGATGGGTGCTCAATTTATAGGAAATGGAGGTGGTTTTATCATAAATGAGGGTATTGAATGGCTTTCCAATCTTGGCATTAGTTTCCATGGAGCAAGGGATGAGAGGATAGGAGGTTAATGGATCCTTAGCGTATCTAATTTCGAGCTCATAGGGGTGGATAAGAGATGGGAAACTTCTAAAGTCATCTAGAATGAATGAGCATTCCGAAAACCCTATGCAAATTTTCCTCAATCTTGCCTAGCATAGGCTGAAGGGGGCCTAATTGCACTACAGTGCAGGCCATAGTGGCCTACCTACTCTGTAGTGCACTATCTCAAGGCTTTGGCTATGCTGGTGTCTAAAGGAGGCATTTTAGGAAGGCTTCAGGCCATGAAAATTTCATAGAAGGAGACATTCAATGAGTTTACTTCTCTTGGGAATGTAACAACTGAATTAGGGTTTGATGAGCCCTAAAAGTATTGATCTAAATATCAGGAATGATGTGCCCAAATAGAACTATAACAATGAGTAAATATTGATGGGGATTATAATGTTTTTTCAAGTCATCCACATACAACAAATCATCAATGTGGGCAATAATGTTGAAAGCCAAACACTCCAATAACCTTGAGTAGCTTTCTAGAATGGTTTTACCATCATCTTGCAAAAAAAACACACCATAATAACATGTTCAATCAACCTTCAGTAAACATGTTGAGAAGATCCATACATCACAGTTGATAATCAACTACTAAATATAAAAGCTTCCTACTAAACACTTGAATGTCAACAGAATGCACACAACACATTAAAGCATAAAATACTAAACATTTTAATTTCCTACATCCATTTCCACTGCATCATGCATATGTCACAGTAAAACTAAAAGAATAAACTACAAAAGCTTTTAGTTTTGACGCAATTAAATGAAATATCTTGCTTTGACAATTTATAATAAGTGAAAGACAACTACACAAATTATGTAAACACTTCTACTTGAATTAAATTTATAGTGTAAGGGAAAAGTCACGTTGGGAGGATGTTTCATATTATATTGGATCTTTCTCATATCCAAGACAGTCTGTGACAATCCAGACAATCTCTATTTTATGCTTAATAGAAGGCTCTCGACTCTATCTGCAAGGAGTTCCCTCTTCTTTGAATTCCCCATGAAATCTCTCAGAATAAACCATAAAGATTTTATATTTGGTCTATTTTCCTTTCCAATGTCTGATTGTTTCCCAAGGAGTTTCCAACATCAGCGCAACTTCAATAAAAAATTTTATTTCGAGAGTGTGGTGTTTAGAGGAAAAATCTAGGAAATAAAGAAGACGATTTGGGAAGAACTATTCTGCTATAATCTACCAATATATGATATCCCCAAGGCTTCTTTTTCCATTCTGAAATAGGGAAAATAGAAAAGCTAAAAAAATATCCAGGAATTGATATTAGTTGTTTGCATTTGACAGACAATATATATCACATGATTTTTTTAAAAGCAAAATGCAAGTCACATTTGTTTATCACTACAACACAACACACTCTGTAAACCTTATAGCATCATGTCATATAGTCTTGGACATATCAGTTTACCATAAGCATTATATTGTCGAAGTTGAATCTGTTTTCAATACTAATACGAAGGGCCACTATCATGTCTGAGCTAAACAATGACTACACCATAAAAATCCAAACAGAACAATATGTTTCAAGATTCTATGGAAAACGTCAGTATAAACTAATTGAAACAAGAAGAATCATAAATAAAGATGACTTATCCCTTCAATTACTAATCCCATATTGCGGAATGTTCATAGAGACACATGTCCAATCTTTTACCTCGAATGTACTGAGGCATTTTTGTGGTCTCTAAATTCCCAAAATCATTCGACAGTTGTCTACTTCCCACCTGCTATTATGGCCTTTCCAAAAAAATAAATCAAAGGGAATAATCAGCATCATTAGCCTCCTTCTGATGCTCCCTAGAACTTGCCAGAGCAAAGGACCACCTTTATTCAACCTCTTTTGCATAGTAATGTAGGCCAAATGCCACAGAAGGTTCACTACAGTAAATGTTTTTGTTAAACACATTATGGATATGAATCAACAAAGATATCCATTTCATTATATTTTGTTGATGCAAGTATTTTACATCTAATTTACTGAGCAATTGGTCACTGACTTCATAAAAGCATTGAACTGCATAAAGAAGATTTGGTGCTCTTAAGAGTTTTACAAACTAATGCAGACTTATGCCCTAGGGCTAGTTTTTTCCTTGGAGAGTTTTTTATGATACAAATTGGTCCTCGAGGAACTCCATTCTTCATTACACTCCCTCTTAGAGTGGCAAATGCACGCACCCTTAGGATCTCTGGGGGAAAATGACTATATGGCTTCCATATGAGATTGTTCTTTAAAGAGAATCTTACCCTCTTCACTTTTCTTTGTCCACATTTACTTTGTCCACTTTTACCAGTAGAGGTAACCCCACTTAACAAATCATAACAAACAAATTCTTCTCGATTTTCATCATACTTTTGTTGGAAGTATTGCTTCCATGTAATGTGTGAGTTGTCATTGTGAGTCTAGGTGTCAATTTAGAAGTAGTCAGTTTCCTATGTGTGAGTTGTAATAGCTATCTAGATGTCTCCTTTTCAGTTATCTAAATACTATAAATATGTCACCCTTGAGATCAATAAAATATAACAATTGTGATTTGTGTTTGTGTGTACAATATCTATGGTTCTCTTTCATATTTCTAGCATGGTATCAAAGCCAGTTCTACCTTGATTTACTAATAAGACGATCAAGAAAAATGTGAGAGTTATGAGAGCTAATCCTCTCTATATTATGAAAAGAAAAAGAGGATTCCTTCTAACATGCAATATCATATATTAGAGGAATTCCATTATTTTTAATAACATATGTCAGAGATGCAAAATTTGTGGCTAAGAATGTTCATATGTGCTCAATTTTGTTCTCGGTCAGTGAATCACAGGGTTTAGAGAAGAGATCGTGATGTCGCTCTACAAAATATTTAGTAGAATCAACTTTCCAGTGTGGCTCAAGTTGTTGCATTTGTTTATTATGGTGCATGTCACCAGGAAAGATAGGCACAAAGGGAAACGTTATAAGAACTTCAAGTGCTGGGCACGAACTTCCTTATGGATTTCTCGATTATGGATTTTCTTTTCTATCCAGGTTGTGTCAAACTCAGGTTGTGTAAATGTTGGGACAATGGAAAAATAATTGGTTTCAATGGTAATTTGAAAAAAATAAATTAGTTTATTGTTTTTAGTGATTATATATGTAAAATTTATATTGTGACCAAAAAAAACATATAGAGAACTACAAAGAATAGGTCAATTATTGAATAGGTTGATGTCACTATTCATGTTCCAGGAGTATTAATCACAGGTAGTTTTTAATAAGCTTAAGTTGATGTGCCTTGTCATGCTCCCAAAGTGTCAGTATAGGTTATTTTATAAGTCAAGTTGTAGAATTGTCTATGAAGACATTATGTATCTAGAATGCTATCCTCAATAACTTATGAAGGTTGTGGAGGGTTGTGGATTCACATATGGTGGCTGTTCCATATGATGGTTCAGTATCAAGATTGACCTGTTGTGCTTCGGGTGCTTGAGAAGGCTCAATTATGCAATGTTCATCAACCATGGTGAGATGCAGTTACGTTTTAAATGGAGGTCAAGTGATAGATTGAAGATGTGATAGTGAAAGAGCGATGTTTGTGGGATTCCAGAGTGGATGCTGGTGCTGACGATGACCATATGAGACAAATCTGACAATTTTTATTTATATATTGTTGTAATGTGTGTTTTTTATATTCTCTACATGTAAGCATTAAGGGAGGGTGTTGGAAGTAATGCTTCCATCTAATGTGTGAGTTGTCATTGTGAGTCCCTAGGTGTCAATTTAGAAGTAGTCAGTTTTCTATGTGTGAGTTGTAATAGCTATCTAGATGTGTAGCTGTCAGTGATCTAGATACTATAAATATGTAACCCTTGATATCAATAAATATAACAAGTGTGATTTGTGTTTTTGTGTCCAATATCTCTAGCTCTCTTTCAGATTTATAACAACTTTACCAAACTTAAACTTCTAGGAGGCTCATTTTCTCCACTTTGTGGCCTTTTCCTTTTCTTAGATCTAGTTTATAGAGGAGAAATTGAAACTGATAGACAAGGTGCTAGTGAAGTAAAATTTTCTAGTTATGAAAGAATGGTCTTCTCATAGTGTTGCTCATGATATGAGATGACTGTAACATATTCATCTTCAAATCACCTTCAAATCATCATGCTCTCCTTCAAGAAGTTCCAATATTTCTCCCCAACTGACTTCATTCGTTGCAACTCCATAACTGCATCCATACTCGAAAGTTACTTCATGTTGAAAATCTTGTATCTCTTCTACTTTAGAGTTGGATTTCATTTCAGAACTTTTGATAATACCAATGGTTGTTTTTCCATCACATTTCCATGTCACACTTTCACTATTGTTGTCTTAAAATGAGCCAAATTCATTTTGAACCTCCTCACCAATTTGTTCAATGCTCTCTGTCTTATTCACATGCCGTTTGTGAAATCAAGAAACAGAATATGTTGGTATTTATTTGATAGAAAGAGCCTTGCTATCTATTGATTTCTCTGCATATATATTACGAAATATCTTTAGCTTCATAATTATCTCCAAAAAACTCATGATACCAGATGGAGTTTAAGAGTTCAAATGCATGTAATTAGCTTCAATCCAATTAGCGATATTTGATGATAACATAGCCAATTTACTATTTAGGCTTGCTCAGTAGTTTCATAATCACATGATTTTCTCTTTAAGTTTTCCTGTAGGGGGGATTTTGTCATCAAAATAGCCTAACTAATGACTTAAAAGTCCAAATAGTTGTATAATTATTACAAATCAAATACTCTCTTGGCTTTCGACTCTACAATTAAATTAATGACATCATTTCTTACTATTCATTTGTGTAGATCCAACACATGCCACATGTGTTTATTTGATGACGTAATAACTATATAATGGTTAAGGCAACCAAAGATAGAAAAGTAGTAGAAAACTAGGAACAACAGAGAATGGTTGAGAAGATATTTATTATAAAACTTAGAAAATATTAGCATTTGCATTTGCACATTCGAATGTGCATAAAGAAATCAAATCGATTGTTGGAAAACATCGCAAAGTGAACTATTCATATGTGGCAAGGTTGAAATACATGTACCGTTTGGTGAGAGACACACTACGATTATACCTCAGAGGGATGCTATTTGTTCCTCATGAATCAATAGAAGTTGTGACAGTAACAGGAAGCCATGGATTGCGGGAGTCATATAAAAATAAAATTAAAAGTAGATGCCATTGTTTGGTGACTAATGTTAACAACACAAGCACTAATACAAAGCGTGCTTTCTAGAAATTAAATATTTTAGTTGTTGCCTAAGTTGGAATTAATACTACGCTTTGTGTACAAAGTGTTGAAGCCCATGTGTGGGGTGCAGAGATGCACCCCCTGTTTCATCCGAACATTAGCAACTTCCCATTCTGGAACTTTAGTAAAAATATTAAGTTACAAAACTCACCTTATCTTATATGATTTCCATTTTCATATGAATGTTAAGGTGGTATATCACTAATTTTTTTATTTTTTTTTTACTGATTTTGTCTCGTAGGTATTTGTATTAAATATCAATGGTTTTGAGTGTTGTCTGGTGTGAGCACTTCCTTGCTATGTATTGGTGTTATATTTCTTTCTTTATTTTTGTAAATCTCAATGAAATCAATAATCCTTATCTGGCGAGTATGTTAGAAATAATAAGTGTAAATCAATATTTCATTCCAAATTTAAACTTTGCTTAGTTTATATTTTTCATTTCAATATGATTCATTAGTTTTAGGTGGAAACTCAAGATAGGAGAAAACCTATGCTATTGTATATGTTTTGTTTTTTAATATTAAAAATAGTTTTGTTACAATTTTACACTGGTTTAATCTTTTACTATTGTTATCGGTGTGTAGCTCCAACCTTAACAAGAATCCAACCTTCGCTAAGTTTTACATCTACTACTAGAAGGAAGCAACTTCTCCTTATTATTTCTAGTGATCCATTTTTCACAAGGTTTCCAACTAATACAACTTGCAACAAAATCTGATATGTTATGTCCTTGTACCACAATGCAGCTAAAAGGGTCTATACCCCATAACCTTTTAGGAATTTACTACTCACCCAGCAACACCACATTAAAAATTTCCAAAAAAGTCAACAATTAATCATATAAGTAACACATCAACAACTTGTCATATGGACACCTTAGGAGACTTAAAATTTGTTCCTTGCACTATCACAAACAATATTGCATTTGGCTTCTCACTCATAACATGTATACCAAGCCAAGCCACCTTCAAGCAGAAAATAGGATGTATGCTTGAAAATTACTCAGGTGTGGGTGAATCAGTAATTGCATCTTTCCAATTTTTAACTCAATTTAATTATTTATGGCATAAGAAAATAATAGAAAGAAAAAAAATTGTTAAGAAACAACACATTAATAATGCATTAAATGAAAACTTCCATAAATAAATAGATGTTACAACGAAATGAACTTTGCTCCAAAATGTTGAAAGTTGCTCCAAAATGTTATATAACCCTGCTCCAAAAAATATTTCATTGTTGAGCTCCAAATGAGATATTGTCGCTACTCTAAGTAATTATCAAGTTCCAAGAAAGTTGTATCACCAACATTCTCCTAAGAACTTTGTGTGAAGAATACATTATAAGAATGATGGGAAAATTGTGTATATACCAAGGTAGACACAAAACCCTAATTTATAAAAGTGACATCAATCAATCAAGATCTCAATTCATAATACAAACACTACTCCAAAGCCAAAAGAAATAATCATCAACACATTGCTTGTATGAATGTATTGCTTACAACGTTTCATTGATACCAATTGAAATATAACCCATTGCTCCCAAGAAAAAGGCAAAAACCATGAACTCATTGCTTGTTAACCAAAAAATTATATATAAATCTTCCATTGAAACACATTGCTTGTCAACCAAAAATATATATATAATTATTCTATTGAAGGCACTTATAAATTGAATGCACTAAAATTGATATCTCTGCTCTAATTAAATTATAAATCATGGTCTAGAAAAAAGAATGTTTCATACTGAACCAGTTGCCATGAATGTGAAAACACCGTGACAAGTCATGTTAACACAATGCACTTAAATTTATATCTCTGCTCTAATGCAATTTTAAATCATGGTCCAGAAAAAAAATGTTGCATACTGAACTCGCTCCCTTATATGTGAAAACATTGCCATTAGTCATGTTAACACTATTCATTCATACATTGTCCATATTAACTCTTGCTTATAGCATTGAAAATTAACACACTGTATTGCATTGTATTCAATGCTTACTATCCCATTGTTGAGCAAAGTTGTTTGAAATTAGCGCATAAAACCCTAAATTTAACTCTTAAAATCATATAAACTCATGTAATACATCATCCTATATTATTAAACATTGTTTCAATTAAATATCAATGCCAGTTGGAAATACCTCAATTTCCTCTGACGCTAATTTGAAAGTATGCGCTATTGTAGTTATGTAATTTTCAAATCCATAGTATAGTCAAGGCCATAATATGTCAATAATGATAGTTACAGATTATATATATTCCAAAATTAGTGTATCTTATTCAAAATTACATTGTCAAATATATTCCACGATGAACACAACTATCAGATTCCTTCGTATGCCAACAACATTTTTGTGGTTGCTTCATAGAAACGCGAGTAATATTAATATCAAATAATGATCAACAATATAACACCAAGAGTATTACAACTCATAGCATATAATGTCATTCAATGAATGTAGTGATAACATTCATTATATTTGTCACTGTTAGTTGCATTCTTGTCTCATGTCATCTATGCCCCTATCAAATTTTCATAGTAAAACAACTTATACTTATGTTGTCTACATTACCTTTTGCCTCTGACTCTGTCTGGTCTGTCACTGTCACCTCATACTTGGTGTTATAGCATAAACCTCCCCTACCATTAAGATGCAATACCTCTAAGGCACTTAAAATAAATCTCATGCGCCTTTTATCCCTATACAAATGTTGGTTGACATAATAATCAAGTTAGATTATTAGGTGAACAAGTCAGAGTTTAGTTGCAACCTTCATGATAATATATGATGTATGTTCCTCTATTGAGCCATAATTTGAGTACATTTTAACCAAGCTCCATTTACCCGATGAACTTATCTTTCCATCCTATCTATAACAATGCAATGATCCATCTCTAAATCAACAACATGGATGTGTCATTGGACGCTAACCTGCATTGGCGATAAGTGTTTCACCTTTTCCTAATGCATCTTGGTAGTCTATTTTACATCAATCCAATGGTTCTCTTTCACATGTGAAGTTGAGAGCACATCAAAACCCTTCTTTCCACCCAATGAGATCTACCCATTCATCACTTCCATGATAAATAGTCAACATAGGCGTCAGATTTGAACTTGCAAACAAATTAACCTTTCTGCCACGCCTGATAGATGGGACCAACCTTGGTTTTCAAGCAATTTAATAAAGAATTGACATGTGTCCCACTGCCATTAAATGCATCTCATGCTTAATCAATCCTTGTCCTTCCCCAACTTTCCAATCCATTCACCTTTCATTATATTTTCATGTTGCTATGCAACTCATGTGTTGTAGCACATGTCGTCATTGCATTAATAAAGAAACTGAGTTAGACCCATTGACTTTTTTGTCATATAAGTACTTTCTGACATGACATTACTCTATTTTATCTCTTTCTATTGGTTTTATTTCTGAATAATTGAAATAGTAGAAGAATTATCAAGGGAAACTCTTATCAACGAGCCAGATGATGACACCCAAACCCATATTACAGATGTCTTAACCTTGAAGCAGACTTTAAATTCCCCTTCTTGTAGCTTTCAAGATGAGGAGTGTTTGAGGCAGTTAGGGGTTTCAGTTGTCATACTTCCTCATGTACATTTTGACCTTAACTCTACCCTTCTGTTAGCTAAGTATTTTGATCCTAAGTCCCTAACTATCGTTTCTCTTGTGGAAAACTAGGTATTCCTTGAAATTAGAGAGGGCACCATTTCTAAAATATCATGTAGATGAGATTTTAGAATTGACATCATCGATAAGGGGATCAACCAAGAATTTATTGCATTGGCAGAAGAAGGTAAAGTGAAGTTCCTCAAAACCTTTCTCAAAACCCTGAACCCCAACTAGAAGTTGGATTTTACTCGTCCCACTAGTTCACTTAAGCCTTTTTTTTAGACATTAATGTTGTTACTTGCCATTATTTTTGGATTAGAAGACGTTTCAAAAATCGATGAAGATGTTTTCTTGGTTATTCAGCTCATAACCATGAACCCTAATAAAATGGTCATTAATTTTCCAAAATATTTATCTAGGGATATCATGGTTGAACTTACTACTGCTATCCCCTTCAACTATTTTTTATGGTGCTTGCATTTAGTGCATTTAGTTTTATTCAATTACCCCACCTATTTTTAGTCAACTAAGCTCCTAGAGACTATTAAAGATGGAAATGAAAAAGAAATGGAGATATACCAGTGGATAGACCTAATATCTCTAGGATGTGCCCCATATGTTTATCCTTGGTATATTAACAGCTTCTGTTTTTATTTAGGACTTAAATTACATGGATAAGACCTAGACAGGATATTCGATGAGCAGAGAACTATATTATGACTAATCGAGGAAGATAGTATAGGAATTTGGTTCCTATACCCTAACTATTTTCAGATTAGGATGTATGGTTTTGGAAAAGAGCCATTCTGACTACCAATGTTTGACTCCATTAATTTTTTCTTGTGAATCTTTAAGACAAATAATTATTGTTAACGAGTTACATTTCGCTTCAAGGAAAAAGGAACTTTTTCGCTATCCTTATTCAATGCAGCGTCTTATTGCTAAAAATAAAAATGTTGTTGATGGAATTGAAAAGGAAATTGTTTTATTTGGTTTAATCCATGATGACTATTTTCACTATGACCCTCTCAGGATAATTTTTGGTTTAAGAAAGCATGCATGACTTTCAACCTATGATCATGAGAGTAGGGAAAAGGTGGAAATGCTGGCTAATACTCTTTCTGCACAAAGCGGTCACATTCAGGTAGTGATGCAGATGTCTATAGAATAGGTCCATGTAAAAATAAATAGTAGCGAAGGAGACAATCAGTCTCTGATACCAGTGGAAACATAGGTTTCCAACTTAGGATCAACTAAGCCTTAGTTAGCTACACTACCTCCTACTATGAAGAGAAAGTTAGAAACTGTAGATTTAGAGGAAGCCCAATGTAGGGTAAAGGCCAAAGGGGGGAAGACATAGACATCAAATATTTTGAGAAAATGGTGGAAAAATTGAAGAAAGAAATGTAGCATGCCATCCATGAAACCTAGCCTAAGGATTTTGGAGCACAAGCATTAGTTGTTAGACACAAATTTCTCATGGAAAAGTCAGTTCATACTTTGGGCACAAAATTAATTCTATTGCCTCACCAAACTCAGATGGTGGAGAAGACGATGTTAAATGAGATGACCCCCATTGCTGGAAGCTTGACCACCGATCCTATGGATCCAAAATATGTCAAGCTTCCAAGTTGTGTCGCCGATATATTCAAGAGTTTTCCTTCTACATTTACACTTACCCCTAATTCTTTGTACCATCCAAAATCATTTTGCATCCTCTCGTCTCACATCGATGATGTGGGATTCATTATGACCCTTCTTCGACACGGTCGCTTTCTGTCGACTTCAACTCATTATCTGAGAAGTTGACCGAGAGACTCCCTTCTAGTACCTTAGAGCTTTCATTCCCTAATGGCAAGTTATTTGCACTCGATGACAAGTTCACATCATTGGCTTTCGATCGAGTGATTTCACGGGTGTTCGACTTCAGTTCCTGTATTCACATTCTGTGGATTGAACTAATAGTACCTTGAGGACCATTTTCATTATTGGTGGTTTCTCTCGCACTTGTTAACAATTTACATCATTTACTGGTAATTAAGTGACTTTCTAGCATGTTCAACGTCCACACATCTATTCACATGCTAGGGTATATAATTTTATCAGGTCGTGTTGGAGTGCAATACCCTGGACTCAGATCACAAAAGTCCAAGTTGAAAACTAGTGTGACATGGTTATGATGATATGCATATCTCTTTCAGATGGCTGGTTGCGACCAAACCATGAGTTATCATGTGTTATCCTTCTCATTATTCGATGGCTACGACCATACCGCGGTTTCATTATCATCCTGTTTGACGGATGGCTTCACCCATAACTAGATCCATTTACATGATCATTCTATGGATGGTTGTGTCCATGCCACGATTCATGTATCATTTGAAAAAGATCTCAGTTTATGTATATGTATATGTAATTTCTTGGAGGTTTTTCGACAGCTGACTGGTTTCCTGCAGTTATTTATAAAGCATTTCATCCCTCACTCTAGCTCAGCCTTCACACTTTAGGGGGCATCTGTTACACAAAATTTTGTCACTTTCCTTGTACTCCCTGTTCCTTGATCCTGGAGGACCTCTACAGTGAACCCCGCATGCTTTTCCTTTTTGAAGAAACTCCCATTATGTCCCTCTTCATGAGAAAATCATTTCCCCTTTTGCACCATTTCCCCTTAAACTTTTGTTTTGCTCAGTTGACAAGAATGATGCTAATGGCCTTTGTCTCCACCATGTCAATGTGTATATATTAGCACTACTCCTTGCGCCGACCAAAGTGATTGAGTTGTGTTTCAGTTTCACAGGCCCTATTATGGAAAGTTTTTTAAATTAGAGTCAAAGCTTACAGCTCTAGAAGCTCCGTAATGGAAGTCTGGTAAATAATTTGGCTAGCTGGGGTCAGGTATGACAGTTTGGGCTACTTTTCCTTATAAATATGGAACTACATCAAGGGATAGGTCCTTTCCCATGAGAAGAGGATCAATCTCCCATCCATATCTCCTATATAAACCTCCCTTCTTCGCAAGCACAATCTAGTGTTAGTTGCATAGTTTTTCGTTGAGTGTTGATACTATTTTGGTTTGGAGTAGACAAGCAAGCTATTACTAGTTGTAGCTATCTAGTTGTGTGAGGGGTAAGTGTGTTTTGGTTTTGAGTGAACCATAAAGGGAAGAGATTTAAAAGTATTGTTGTTTGAAGCCATTGTGGAATACTAGCAGAAGTGTGTGGCAACCTGGTCTTGTCAGAGGAATACTGCAGTATCAAGACGAATGGTTGTAATCTCTCTTTGATATTAATATATGCAAGTATTGATTGATTTCCTATATGTTTTGTAATATTAGATATTCATGGTTTAATGTTTATTGACTTGTTAAGTAGGTTGAATTGCAATTTGTCTATTATTATGTTTGTGTGTTGTCGTTGTTTACTTGTTTCAAGAGCTTGAAGAAGGAAGCGAGAGATTCTTGTAGAGAGCAAGCGAGGACATCGTCAAGCATGATAAGTGACCAAGAGGTAGGCCCTCTTGATTGATTCTAACCTAAGTAAATATTCCATAGAATGTATCTATTGTGGCTAGACCCATCATCAGGCTAGAGGAATTTATTTGTGTCCGCACTTATAATTTTACTTCACCACAGGGAGGACATGGAGGAATCTCATAACGTACCTTCCTCTCGCTAATAAAAAGAATACCACATCCATTCCAAACATTAATTGATGGATGTTGATACAGATAGAAATAATTGTGCACCCCTTGAAGAAATATACCCACCCAAAGGGCTTGTCTCATTGCAATGGTTCATTAAGCAGGAATTCAATGATTATCACACATGAAAGGGATACAACTACATGTTTTTCAGTTGGTTTCCTTGGCATTTTTACCCAAGTGACTCTCCACTCCATCTAACTAATGCTTAAGTATATTTTGATGAGGTGTAAGAATTGGGAACTCACTAGTGGCAAATGTGTTCTATTTATTCCATCCATGTGTATAATGAGTTTTCCTCCAATTCAATTTGATAAGTTGTTAGTCTAGATTTTACTTCTTTTTTTTTTATTCAAATTTGGGAGAGACCTCACAAAAAAATCTAATTATATGAAATATATTTTATGTCAACCATTTTTTATATATCTAATCTTTTGTAAAAGAGTGTTTTTTTATTCTTTAATGAAATAAAATATAATTTTTTTAAAAGAAACTATTTATAAATTATATAATTTGTTTTTAATAAATAATAAATTTAAAATCAATGTTATTTTTACAACGTTTCCAAATCACATTTTAGAATAATATAATATAATTAATTAATCAAAATAACCTAAAAAATTAATAATTATAATTTATTTTTACCTATTAAATTTAATTATTATTTATAATTTAAAATTGATAATTACTATTTTCATTACCTATTACGATAAATTTTATTCACTTTAGATCTTTTGAAGACAAAATCTTCACATCATCTTTTGAAAGGAGTAAAATCCCATGAATCCTTGATGGACAACAATCTCCAAAGCAATTTAAAAATAAACCATAAAATTACCATTGTTCTTTCTATTGTTTGAATCGATTTAAATATATAATTATTACTGTGGGGATGTTTTATAATCATGATTGGCTTTTGAACCTGGTTTCTCGCAAAAAAATGTATATAAAACCACATTCCTTCACACAAAAGGTTAAATGCCCAACAGGGAGTTCTCAGATCCTCAATTTTTTTTTTTTAGTGCCAAAAAATCTACAACATTGTTTGAAATTATTTTTCGTTAAGTGCTGAAAATTCTACAACAGTGTTTGAATTGGGTCATTCTCAAATAATGGAATAGTATGCAACTACAACTTCCTTGAAATGCTCACTAGAATACCTTGCATCTTCTGTCGCATTACAACCTTGACTATGTGTTCGGACTCTGCATGACTACAACAAACTACTACTGCTACAAGAGCATGCAGCTACAACTGCCTACAACTTTGACTATGTATCTTTTTGTTATATCGTATCTCAATTTATACAATAAAATGAGTCGATTATTGCCCCTTCAATTCAAAAGGGTTATGATGGTGATGGCCATTCGGATTTAAACAGGTTAAGGTAGTTGCGCGCCTTTGAAGATCAATAGGGCAAGGAGGTGTTCAGTGAGGCAGTGTGTAGTATGACGGTGGCGGTGTGTTGTTGATAAATTGGTAGCGTCATAATTAATCTCCATCACTCCCCCTTAATTATGACTGACAACCTAACCTTGACTATTTAAAGTTACAAAACAAACAACAAAACACAATAAGAAGAGAAGAACACAACTATGGCTGGTAAAGAACACATAAAACCAAACATTAATTTACTGAAGATAAAGCAGCTACAACTGCGTACAATTAATACTCCATATGTCTAGACTATGCTTCCTCTACATTTATACAAAAAATAAGTCATTATTTTCCGTTTCGACGCTAAATAGGCTAAGGTGGTGACAACTCTTCAAAACTCAACAAGTATGGCAGTGTGCCCCTTCAAGTTAGAGTAGGTCATGGTGGTGATGGTGAGGTGGTGTAAAATGCAGGTGGTGTAGTGTGTTGTGAGAAGTAATTATTTCCAACACTCTCACTTAATTACGACTGCCAACTTAACGATGAATTAACGAAACTTAAACATGCCTGCTGGTCTAAGTCTCAACTAGGCTTACAATGATTCAAAAACTTTGACATCAACTCTTTTGCTCAATTTCTTTTTCTTTTTCTTCCAGATTATGTATCCTTTGAAATAGTTGTATCCTCTGAAATGATTCATCTTTGTCATTTTGGTGTAGGTTCTGAATTTAGTTTCTTCATTTGTTGATGTAGATCTACAATCGTTATATCTTTATTTATCATAAAAACATAGAAAATAATTTAAGGCTATCCATTAATGTCTTCTACATCTTCAGAAATTTGTTCGTATGTGGACTGCTACCACATGTCATCTTTTATTGTTTTCTCTACATTATCAATATTCTGATTATCAATTTTTTGCAACATAAGTTCATAATAGAAGTTTATCTCTTCGGGGTTCCAATACATGAAAATTGCATTTTCATTTTCAATATCATCCATACTATCTTCAATATTCATAGCTCTAACTTCTATGCAGGAATCATCAATAAATGGTTTTTCAAGTCATGCTTCAAGAAACTTTAATTCTTCTTCATAATCATTTTGTGTACGTGCACATTGGAAATCAATGTTAGAATTAAAAATATTTGTAGAACCACATTGGTTTTGTTCCTTCTCTCACTTTTCCTCTCTCTTTGTTTTATCTTTGTGGGCTTCCTTCTTTGTTTCCAACTCTATTTCTATCTCTCTCTATGTCTCTTCCACTTGGCTTTCATACGCAAGTGGGATTCTCTCGCCAAATAAAAATGTATCAATAAGATGTTAATGTTGCATCATCTTCAACCACTTGTCACGAGTTAATTGTTCTTCATCAAATTTAACATCAACAATTTCAATTGCTAGATCCTATAAAACATATGTTTCTCCATTGGCAACATTATCTATCCCACCATCAATGTTTATTGATAACACACCATCAAATTTGTGATCCACTTTCAAGTGAGATTCAAAAAATCCTTCATCTCTATGTAGATTCTCTACTACAGATCCATCTTCATTCTCATATTCAAGCACTACTACAACAAGCTGAACAACACGACTATCTTCGACTTGATTACTCCCCCTTGTACCAAATTCTGCTTTGAGGATCTTCCATGCTTCATTGGAAGTTGTAGCTTCTACTACCTTGCACAAAAACTTCTCACCCAATCCTTGTTTTATAATATCTAATGTTAAATCATCACATACTTCATCATATGGGTTGTTAGACCAATGTTAAAGTAAGTCTTTAGCTCGAAGAAAAGTTAGCATTTTAATAACCCACAAATCAAAATATTTATAAGTAAACGTAGGTGGTGGTAGCAGATCAAAACCACTCCAATCACCTTTAATTTCTTCTTTGTATTCAGCTAGACTTATCAGTTCCTCAGGTTTAGCCTGAACCTCTCTAAACATGGAAACAATATTTTCCTTTCGTTTTCAATTCATTTTCTTCATCTTCTTCAGTCGTGCTTTGGGTTTGACTGTTGTCTTTCCTCTATCTTATAGCTTCTTTCAAGATTGCATGAGGATATCTTCCATATTTGAAAATGAGAAAGGGTGCATGATCAAAGCCCTCGTAGAAAATGAGAAAGGGTGCAAGACCAAATTTTTGTGGACTCATAGTGGAGGAGAATTATGCTCAAAATCTTTTGAGAGTTATTGTGATATGAATGGAATCAGGAGGCAACATACTACGGCATACACATCCCAACAGAATGGTAAGGCTAAAAGGAAGAATTGTGTTGTGGTTTAAATGGCAAGGTGCATGTTACAAAATAAGGGTTAAATAATTATTAATAGTTGAAGGTGTTAGAGCCTAGATTGACCTCAGGTTGAAGGGAGGCAATCCTAGGATAACCACAAACCAATCTTATCGTTGTAGCTAGCCCTACCAGGTCAGGAGAGGGCTCTCTCCTTGTCAATCTCAATTGAGATGACTGAATCAAATATGGATTTTAGGCTAGGTATAGTAGCTTTAGGGTTTTTGGTTGATTTTGAACGTTTTGTTGTTGGATCAAATGGAGCAGGCAGCTTTGGGTCCGGGAAATCAAGTCAGAATTGTAGAGTGTTCTGTGGGGCGAGGTAGGTAGGTGTTTTGGCACTTGGAATTGAGTGAGATGGTAGGTCTAAGACTAGTGAGCAGTTGAGGAGGGCATGCAAGGATCATGATTCCTCTTCAGACAACTAAAAGCATTAAAAACTAAATGTATTCCCAAGGCAGAGCACTGTTACCAATGTATTCTACCTATCTATCTTGATTTCATTTAGTTAAGAAGAATGAAATATATTTTGGCACATATAACACATGAGAAAAACTAATGACAGAAGGAGGAACAATGAAAAAACACATTACCACAAGAATTCCACAAAAATAGTTGCAAACCCTGGTTTATTTCCTTGTGAAACTGTTGTAGAGATGTACAATGTAGCTCAAAGCATCCACAAGAGTCCAAAATTTAAAAATGAGGAATAAAATACATAATATAGACATGAAAACAACCTAGGCTAGCCATTAGGGTCCGAATCCAAGAGATAAGGAACTGTTTCAACCATATCTAAACTAGGAACAAGAATATAGGCAGTGGAACAGCTTGCCTCTAAAACCATGGAAACTGATTCATTCACCCCCAACCCACATCAAAATGATGAATCTACCCTTTAAGGTCATTTAAAAATTACATTTAAAATAAAAAATTATTGAAGATGAGAGAAAAAGTCAACTTGTAGAAAAACTAGGTGAAATTTGAATTTTTGAGCAAACTGGTTCTATGCGTAGCACACCTGCTAGGTGCGTAGCGCCACTTCTCAGCTAATTTTGGAGGTCTTCCCCTTAGCCAAGTTGATCCCAATATAGCTCATTGGAAAGGTATTCCTATCTAGTTTCTGGAACATCTTGAATATTTTCATTTGGGGTCATTTTTCCCCTCAAACATGGAATATCCCAAGGCTGCTTCCTGTGTGCCCAAAAAGAGGTTGAGAGGTCATTTTTTGATGGTTTTTTGACCTTTAGGTGACCAAGATTAGCTCCAAAATTGTTAAAACTTTCAAGGATTGATGTTCACATCATGATGAATCCAAATATGCAAACCATTTCTTCAAAAAGTCCTCCAGTAAAAAGTGTAGTGCTGGTGGCGCTACGAACCTAATGCAATTTTCTGTGTTGGAAAATTTCAAAATTTCAAAATGACAAAAACTCACCAAAAATTGCCCAGATTTGCACAAGGCACTATCATTAATTATTTTGATGGGCTAGTGAGGCTTCAGCCAAGTTTTTTAGCTTGTATTGCTCCTTTTTGCTCCTCAAGACCTTCCTCAACCTTACCTTAAACTTCCTCATCCTTACATTGCATATTTTGTTCCGGGTCATATAGTGATAGGCCATGTGGTGAAGCATCTTCTTGTCTCTATTGGCCTTCTCAAGCAGCCTCTCAAGGTGTATGTTTACCCTCTCAAGCCACGTTTCCCTATCATTCTCAATCTCTCTCTCAACGGAGTCAAAGAGACAAGGTCCTCTTTGTCATTTTGACTCTTCAGTTTCAATATTTCAAGTTCCATTAGGCTTTGATTATCCTCCAACTACTTCTTCTCTTTCTTTTTCATTATCTATATCATCCTCGTGCATATTCTCTTTGCCTTTGCTTTGCTACTTATGTCTCTCCATGGAACTATCACTGAGTGTCTCTTTCTATTGCTCTTCTTTGGTTTTACAAAATGTGGTTGTATATGGATGTTTTATGGATAATAATGTGGAAATAAGGTGAAGGAATGAAATGGGCAGAGGGTATGAAAGAGGGAGTGTGAAAATGTATGTTGAATAGAGTTTAGGGATGAGTATGGTTTTAGGGAGAGTGAGTAGGGTTTGGTTATGTGAGTAGGGCTTGTAGGGTTTAGGGAGAATTTATAGGGTTTGGGAATAGTGTAGGTTTGGGGAAAATGTATGACGGAATGATGATTTGGGAATAATATATGAGGGGATGGGTTTAGGGAAAAGCAAATATATGATATAGGACAACCATAATCAAAATATAGGAGATAGTTTAGTGAAACTAGGGTTTGACTTTTTTAGAGACAAAATAACCCAAGACTGATGCAAAAATCTCTTTTTGATGTTGTTACTTACTTGCAAAAAGGAAATGGAGAATTTTTGAGTTGAATTGATGCAATTTGCAATGATCTGAAGCCTAACTGCCAGGTGTGTAGTGCACTCACCCAAGTGTGTAGCGCTAGTTCAAAATTACACTGCAGGAAAAACCTAGGTGCATAACACCACTTCTATGTGTAGCGCCAAACTTTGGTGTGTAGCGCCATTTCAAAATTACACTGCAGGAAAAACCGAGGTGCGTAGCGCCGAACGTTGGTGCTAGCACTGTTTTCAAGACCACTTCTAGAGGCCTTCCTTGTGTCTAAATTGTGCATGTGATAGCTCGTTGGAAGGATTATTGAGTATACTTTCCAGAAAATCTCGAATTTTCTAATATGGAGTTCATTTTCCCTGTCAAAAGTCCAATCTCCCAAGACTGGTCAAAATGTGCAAAATGAGGCTCCCAAAATCCAGAGTGCTGTTGCAGTCAACTATTGAAGGTCTTCCTCAACTAAAAATTGAGGTCATGATAGCTCATTGGAAAGCTCTTTGTGTCTAGTTACCATTTTACTGATCAAGATAGTCATTTAGCCAAGCAGACTAGTAGAAATATTGATTTTCCCAGGGTCACTCCAGAGGTGCATTAATTTCCCTCATGCAACTTGTATTTTTGACATTTCTCTAAAACCATGACACCTGTGTAAAAAGTGAAGGAGGGTTTTCTTCCTTGGCCTATTGTGGACAAAAACCTCTCTCATGGTTTCCAAATTCATTTTTCCTTGATCAGAAAAAAAAAAACCTAGGAGAGGGAAATGAGCCTTACCTGAGCACAACTGAAGCCCAACAAGGTGTAAAATGACCCATTGGAACCTGAAATGATGATGGAAATTTTTTGAATGATGGTACAGTAAGCCGAATAGTGACATGGATTGACACTTGGAAAAATTTTAAAGGAGTGAAAACAAATCCTAGACCTAATACCTAGTGACCAAATTTTACTTGAAGGCTCACCAAAATGACAAAATTTGACTTTGACACCCTAAAACCACTTTGTAAGATCATGTTTGATCATTGGTAGAAGGTTGCAAAGACTAACTCTAACATTGGCTCCATTGGGGATGGTAGCTCCTTGGAGGTGCCAAGAACACCGTACACCAAGTAGCCTTATCCATTGGGCATGGAGTCAAAAACAAAACCCAATCTAAAATACATGACTGAATACTAACGACTTGATGACACAAACTAACTTTTAATCAACTAAAAACTAACTCGATACTAAAACAAAACTAACAAACTAGAAAAGATACTCAAAATGGAGCTTATTCAATAAAACCTCCTCTAACTGATCCATTCCTCACCTAATCAGGTGAAATGAAACAACCAATGCAACCAAGCATTCTGGCTGCTGCTTGAATTCTTCGCAAGTTCTTTCTTATGAACGACAAGAGAGAACTACTCAAAGGAAACTCCCATGAAAACTTCTAAACAGATTCGTTGAATAATATGGATTCTCTATCTAGCTCCAAAAATACTGCATAAGGATCTTGAAATTCATGCGCACTGGGGCTTAGCTCACCCAATGGATTAGTTTTCCTCTCCTCATACCATGAATGCAAACTTTCATCTGAGCTTTATGACGAGACTCCTGCTGATAATGACGAATAAATCGGTTGTTGGATCAAGTTTGTATCAATACCTTTTCCAAGCTCACAGTTAGCTAATGGAGAAGGACTTTGACTACAGAAATCATACAACACATCAGCTATTAGATCATGAAAAACTTGAAAAGGCTGTTGAAACCCATTTTCTATTAGTCCCAATGACATTACATGATTTTTGATAGGCTGCTCATTTGAAGATATACTATGCAAATTTCCCTTCAAAAACTGAAATGATTCAAAACAGAATGGTATGGAATCATCTTGCATCATTTGATCATATTTTCCAGCTTCCAAGTCTTCATCTGCAACCTAACATTCAATGGCATTTGGAGGCTGCAAATCTAGATATGAGAAGTATTGAACAAGGATTTCATTTCCCTCAAGATGGTGCACTTCAAAACTTATTGACGGTTGATTTCTAATTGCATGACAGTTGTCTCTGATGAACTGAAACGAAGAAAAACAAAAAGGCAAAGAACCTTCACTTACTTCAAAATTTTCTGCACTTTCCTCCTCATTTCCATGGATGATATGCAACAGCTGCTCACTGTATTTGAGCTACTGAAAATGAACTTCCTCCTTCCACAAACCAACTATTGATTTGTCTATAAGACTACCTTCTGTTTGGAGAACATAATCATCACATTATTGATCAAACTTAGGGAAATCATCAGTATAAATGACATCATTAATCATACATGTAATATCAACAGATCTCTCTTCTCCAAGATGATCTATAAAACAATCATTATCATATCTATGACAACTGGGATAAGAAAGAAAATGTTTTGGATTAGCAAATTTTTTTTCATCAATCAGCGAGCCATGGTCTTGAAAATAATACTCATTCCTTGTGGCAATCTTTCGCATCATCTCTTCCACTGCACTTATCAAAATGTCAAGATTTACCTCTAAATATTTCGATTCCTCTGGATCTATGCTCTTCATCTCTTCTTCCTTCAACTTTTCCCTTCTAATAAACAAATTAGCCTCTACATCTACTGCACTGTTCTACATTTATTCAAGTGTTGCAAGGTTCCTTTCTGTCAGTTGAAATTCCATTTTTGGATCAAAGGCTTCCGGGTAGTGTAAGAGGGCGGATCCAGGGGAGGTCTTATAGTAATAGGCATCGAACAATAAACTTGGTTAAATCTGGTAGAAAATTGTTGTATTGTCTCCCCTGGTAGTCTTTTCAACTGTTTATATTCTTATATAATCAAGAAAGGGTTTTGTCTGACCACCCACCTGTAAACTTTGATGAATTGCTGGAAATCTAAGATGCTTGCATCAGGCAGGGTTTTGAACCAACTCTTGACTTTGCCTTGCAAAGAAAGATAAAAAAGCCTAACACTGACATCTTCTTCATCAACTTCGAAAAGGTCAAGAAAAGACTCAAAATTCAGTACATGTCTCTCAGTAGTGATGTTGTCACATTCACCATCAAATCTTGGTAGATATAGGTAATGATTTTTAGGGAAAGCATGGGATATAGGAGGTAGAATCATAGGCTTGTATCTATCTAGAATTTTACAAGGTATAGGAATATGTACAGAAGGTGTAGAATCAGTCTTGGTCTCTTCAGGCTCATCAGTTTGAATATGGTCATCATAATATTCGAAAGAATGGTCTTGATCAAGATCAAAGGCATGTGAAGATTTGGTATTCACAATCTTCAAAGGGAAAGAATCAAATGCAGGTCTAGGATCTTTTCTCGAATACAATATAGTTTGTAAAGCCTTCTTGACATTCTCAAGAAAGGAGAAGAAATAATTTATAACAAAGAACATAATGTCTTGGATGAAATTCCAACTTGAATACCTGATCTTTCCATATTTCCCTTTCATTTTTTTCTTGTCAAGTTCATCCTCCAGTGGAGTCCTTGGATCTAATTCGAAACTGATTTAGAGTCACCAGGTGAATGATCTCAGCCTTCTGGTGTCTGATCATTGTCCACCATCAAAAATCATATCTAAACTTAATACATTTTACTAAGGAACATAAAACTACATCCACAGTATGGTCGCCATTATGTTAGAGCCTAGATTGACCTCAGGCTGAAGGGAGGCAATCTTAGGATAACCACAAACCAATCTTATCTTGGTAGCTAGCCCTACTAGGTCAAGGGAGGGCTCTCTCCTTGTCAATCTCAGTTGAGATGACTGAATCAAATATGGATTTTAGGCTAGGTATAGTAGCTCTAGGGTTTTTGGTTGATTTCGAAGGTGTTGTTGCTAGATCAAATGGAGGAGGCAGCTTTGGGTCTGGGAAATCAAGTCAGAATTGCAGAGTGTTCTATGGGGCGAGGTAGGTAGGTGTTTTGGCACTTGGAATTGAGTGAGATGGTAGGTCTAAGACTGGTGCGAAGCTGAGGAGGGCATGCAAGGATCATGAGTCCTCTTCAGACAGCTGAAAACGTCAAAACCTAAATGTATTCCCAAGGCAGAGCATTGTTACCAATGTATTCTACCTATCTATCTCGATTTCATTTAGTTAAGAAGAATGAAATAGATTTTGGCACATATAACACATGAGAAAAACTAATGGCAGAAGGAGGATCATTGCAAAAACATATTACCACAAGAATCCCACAAAAATAGCTGCAAATCCTTGTTTATTTCCTTGCCAAATTGCTGTAGAGATGTACAATGTAGCTCAAAGCATCCACAAGAGTCCAACCTTTACAAATGAGGAAGAAAATACATAATATAGACATGAAAACCACCTATGCTATCCATTAGGGATCGAATCCAAAAGATAAGGAACTATTTAAATCATATCTAAATTAAGAACAAGAATATAGGCAGTGGAACAACTTGACTCTAAAACCATGGAAACTGATTCATTCACCCCCAAACCACCTCAAAATGATGAATCTACCCTTGAAGGTCATTTTAAAATTACATTTACATAGAATAGCATCATTTACAATCATAAATTCATCCAAGATGAGATAAAAACTCAACTTGTAGAAAAACTAGGCGAAATTTGGATTTTTAAGCAAACTGGTTCTATGCATAGCACCACCTGCCAGGTGCATAGCACCACTTCTCAGCTGATTTTGGAGATCTGCCCCTTAGAAAAATTGAGCCCAAGATATCTCATTTGAAATTTCTTCCTGTATAGTTTCTGGAACGTCTTGAATTTTTTCATTTGGAGGTCATTTAGCCCCTCAAAAGTGGAATCTCCCAAGGCCACTTCCTGTGTGCCCAAAATGAGGTAGAGAGGTCATTTTTTTAATGGTTTTTTGACCTTTAGGTTACCAAGATTTGCTCCAAAATTGCTGAAAATTTCAGGTATTGATGTTCTCACCATGCTGAATCCAAATATGCAAACCATTTCTCCAAAAAGTCCTCCACTCAAAACCATATTTGCACCTAATGCAATTTTCTATGTTGGAAAATTTCAAAATTTCAAAATGACAAAAACTCACCAAAACTTTCCCATATTTGGCACAAAGCACTCTCATTAATTTCTTTGATGGGCTAGTGAGGCTTCAACCAAGATTTTTAGCTTTTCTTTCTCCGTTTTGCTCGTCAAGGCCTTCCTCAACCTTACCTTAAACTTCCTCATCCTTATATTGCATATTTTGTTTCGGGTCATATAGTGATAGGCGATGTGGCGAAGCATCTTCTTGTCTCTGTTGGCCTTATCAAGCAGCCTCTCAAGGTGTATGTTTACCCTCTCAAGGTGTATGTTCACCCTCTCAAGCCAAGTTTCCGGATCATTCTCAATCTCTTGCTCAATGGAGTCAAAGAGACAAGGTCCTCTTTGTCATTTTGCCTCTTCAGTTTCAACATTTCAAGTTCCATTAGGATTTGATTATCCTCCAACTGTTTGTTCTCTTTCTTGTTCATTATCTATATCATCCTCCTGCATCTTCTCTTTACCTTTGCTTTGCTACTTATGTCTCTCCATGGAACTATCACTGAGTGTCTCTTTCTATTGTTCTCCTTTGGTTTTACAAAATGTTGTTGTATGTGGATGTTTTATGGATAATAATGAGGAAATAAGGTGAAGGAATGAAATGGGTAGAGGGTATGAAAAAGGGAGTGTGAAAATGTATGTTGAACAAAGTTTAGGATGAGTAGGGTTTTAGGGAGAGTGGGTAGGGTTTGGTGATGTGAGTAGGGCTTGTAGGGTTTGGGGAGAATGTATAGGGTTTGGGAATAGTGTAGGGTTTGGGAAACATGTATGAGGGAATGATGCTTTGGGAATAATATATGAGGGGATGGGTTTAGGGAAAAGCAAATATATGATATAGGATAGCCATAAACTGATGCAAGAATGTAGGGAGAGACAAAATAACCCAAGACTGATGCAAGAATAATTATATATTTAAATCACTTCAAAGAATAGAAAGACGGACAACAATTTTATGGTTCATTTTTAAATTGGTTTGGAGATTGTTGTAGAGGGAGGATTCATGGGTTTTTACGATGTTATTTCAAAAAATCGGAAAGAAATAAAATGGATTGTAATTGGTAATGAAAGTAGTAATTATCATTTTTAAATTATAAAATAATATTAAATTTAATAAGTAAAAAAATATTATTATTAAAAGAAATTAGGTTTATTTGGATAAATTAATTTATATATTATTTATGAGGAAATTTGTGTGTTTTTTCTTAAATATTTATTTTGAAATGTAATTTGGAAATGGTGTAAAAATAACATTGATTTTATTTTATTATTTATTTTAAAAGAGATTTTAAAATTTATAAATAGTTGTTTTTAAAGAAAAATATTTTATTTCATTTAACAATTAAAAAAAACACTCTTTTACAAAAAGATTAGATATATAAAAAATGATTGAGGCAAAATATATTTCATATATTTAGCTTTTTTTGTGAGGTGTCTCCCAAATTTGAATCCAAAAAAACTGAAATCTAGACTAACAACTTGTCAATTTGAATTTGAGGAAAACTCATTATACATATGGATAGAATAAATAGAACACGCATGCCACTAGTGAGTTCCCAATTCTTTCACCTCATCAAAATGACCTTAAGCATTAGATGGAGCGGAGAGCCACTTGGGTAATCATGCCAACGAAACCAATTGAAAAACATGTAGTTGTATCCCTAATAATCATTGATTTCCCTCTTAATGAACCATTGCAATGAGACAAGCTCATTGGGTGGGTATATTTCTTCAAGGGGTGCACAATTCTTTCTATCTGTATCAAGCTCCATCAATTAATGTTTGCAATGGACGAGGGATGCTCCATATCAGTCGTGGGATGGTAGGATATGAGTTTCCTCCATGTCCTCCCTACATGTTAACTTTGATACTATAATTTGGACATGCTTCGCCATCGTTTCATATGTGGCCTAGTGGGGTGGCGACAACCCACCCCCCACCTTCTCTCGATTCAAACACCCCATATGAGGATACACAAAAGGTTAAGGTGGATATATCGCTATAACATATTATTATCATCACATATTTTATACCAACATGAGTTCATCTAGTCTCGCCATGGAACATTGGAACAAGCTTCATCATTAGAGCAAGTATACAAGAACACACAAGACACATAAATATTGGGAAAGGAATTCCAATCCAGGTTTGTATTAGCCTTAGTGTATACTTTATACATGAGATATGTGGTAGTTGGAACAGTTCTACCCACTCTCAACAACCTATTTACTTTACTTTCACGTTTACCAAAGATTGCTAACATTTACATTATATATAATGTTTGACAACAACATGGGTCTAAAGACCCTTACAACAAGGGGTCAAATCTCTCAGGGTTTCACTTAACATTTTTTATTATATCTTATATATATATAGATATATATATATATATATATATATATATATATATATATATATATATATAATATATATATATATATATTATATATATATATATATATATATATATATATATATATATATATATATATATATATATATATAGATATAGATATATACATGTATATATATATAAGATTTAGAAAACAAGTTTAGTGCAAGTATTACGTTCTTATATGTTTATAGGAGTAAAGATAGGCGGGTAGAAATGTAGATGATTGTAGAGTGATGTAGAGGTAGTGTTATAGGAAACAAGGATGTGGATGTGAAAATCATGAGGAATGAAGGGGTTGGGAGAAATCGAAGGGATATGGTAAAGCAGAGGATTGCATGTGGGCACTATGTTATCAAAATCTGGCCAGTTGTCCCTGCTATCATATGCCTTGATAGAAGCACCTAGGAGATAGACATAACCACAAAATAATAGGGAATACAATGAATCAAGAAAGTAAATACCTAGAAATTAATTTTTTTTAAATATCAAGAGTAGAGTGGAAAAAGACATATATGGAAATGTTGACATGCACCCTAGCACATAGATTTTCTATAATTATGTTTTTCTCAGCTCATGACTTCATCAATTCCCCACTCTTCACCAACTCTTATCTATAAGAGGTGTATCTGTGACATGACATTGCAAGTAGTGGAATAGTTTGTCATTACATCCAAAATAATGTGTTTTTCAGACATCCAAATTGCTAGCAACATATACATGGTAGACTTCATCAACATGGTTAAGCACAATATTTTTGGTTTTCTCCTTGATTATTAAAATGAGCTTATTATTGCCAATGGGAGTAACTATATAAATAACATCATCATCATCACGTCAAGAAAGTCACAAATTTAATATAAAAACATTACAAATGTGAAAATGTATTTATCTTATTTAAGATTTTCAAAAATAATCCCATCCCAACCAGACTCTAGTATGCATGTTTGAAGTTTAAGAAAAAAAGTGGTGAGACTTCGGATGTTTAGTAAGTGCCAATGGCCAAGTCTAGTTGTTTGGAAAAAGTTTCATCGAAGTAGCTAGGTCTTAGTGAATTTTCCACAGTATGAGCTAATTGTAGTGTGTCTTCCACTGAATTAAATTATATAGTTACAGAGAAAGAATTTTTAGCTGTAATTTTTGCAATTAATAAGTTCAGGAACTATATTACAGGATATGAAGTATTTGTACATACTGATCATTCCGCGATTAAATATTTGATGAATAAACCACTAACTAGTGGTAAAGTGACTAGGTGGTTACTATTGTTGCAGGAATTTAATATTACTATTGTTGATAGACTAGTAAAATCTAATGTTGTAGCATATTTTCTTTCTAGATTAGATAATCCTGGTGAAGCAACTCCTGTTAATGATGATTTTACGGATGAACATATTTTTTCTATGTCAATAGATTCCCTGTGGTTTGTTGACATTGCAAATTACTTGGTTACTGGGAAAAGACCACCCCACTTGTCCGCTCATGAAAAGTGGAGTATTGTTCAGAAAAGTGATGCGTATTCCTGGATTCGAGGAGATCTCTTTTACATTGGTCCAGATCTAATTATCTGTAGGTGTGTAAGAGAGGAGGAAGTGTTTGACATATTGAAATATGCTCATGATGAACCTTGAAAAAGAGTCAAGGGATCTCTACTTGAATGGTTCATAAGGCACAATACTTGCTAAGGTTTTGCAAATGGGGTAGCAAGCTAAGTGGGCTTGATTGTGGGAAAAACTCCACAGTTAAGCGCGCTTGAGCCAGAGGAATTTTTGGATGGATGACCTCCTAGGAAGTCCTAGTTTCCGGGTGCAAGCCCCAGAAGTGATGATTGATGCTATGTGATTCGTTCTCCACATTTCACTAGTTTCAATCCCACTTCTTCACTCCTATGAGCATCACCCGATGCAATGAGTGCTAAGTGAACTATTCAAAAAATCATGAGAAATTAGTCAGTTACGACTACCTCTCATGGAAATGGTCATACGTGAATGACTTACTTAACGCAGTTGAATCCCAAAATGATATCTAAAAAATAAAATGTTTCTTGATCCTTAGATATGCTAGCGACCACCGAGTAAAAACAGGTTCAGCAGAACCAACCTTTATACAATTAGGGTAATTGGCATGGCTATTTTTACTCAAGTAACACTTAATTTTCGTTGTAGTTATTTTTTCTTGCACTAGTGTAGGCAGGCCTTCCAGAATTTTTTTTCCTTTCTTCATATTCCACTTTCATAATATTCCCTCACTTTTCTTCTTTTAACCTTCCCACATTCTTCTAAATTTACCCTGTCCGCTTCAAAGAAATCCCACTTACCCTTGAATTTTTGTCCCTATCCCACTTTTGTTTATTGCCTCTTTTGGTATTATTCTTGGAATCCCTGTAACAAAATTCCTTCCCATTATGAAATTTCTCTTTTCCCACTTCTTTATTCCCTCATGAATTTATTGCAGGATCTCGCACACAAAGAGCAAAAGGATATGCTCTAAAGCATCAAGAAAGGGCGAAGCAAATTTTTAGCATAAGTTGAGGAAGTCATGTGGAATTCCAACCTATATTTTATTTAAATTCTCTGTTCTTAGATATTATTCTTGCACTAGTGCAAGTATGTTGTCCTATGTGATAAAGCAAGTAGAATGTACCAGTAGAATAGTATAATTTAAGCGGTGCAAGCAAATCAGTGCAAGCATGCACCTCGTCAGAAACATAGTATAAGATATTATTTTCCATAGCATACAACATAGGAAATTGGTCATCATGAAAATTTATATGAAGTCCTTTCACTTAGCCGATGAGTACTTATGCTATCATACTAACTAGGAGAAAATTATTTAAAGTACAAGGTGTTTTTAAGTTAGAAATCATGATCATTTTTTTAATGAATGCTAAGTTCTCTTTTTGAATTATGAAGGAATGTGGGAATGTTTTAACCGTTGCTTGGACATAATTACCCCTCTCCGCCATAATCCTAGATGTCCTTCACTCATAATTATTACCTCACCTAGCCGTTAAAATGCCACCGCAAGTACCAATCTGGCATGATCTTAATGTTGTCGTGCATCTACTGAGAATGATGACAAGATAGAAAGGATGGTGGACAGTTGGATCTCTATTTATAAGAACCGATCTCCCCAATATTTCATGTAAAATTCTTAATTGTTCATAGTCGTTAAGTAGTGATGCTACCTGTTCAGAATGAACCCTCATCTCTTAGTAAGTTAGAGCAGACTGTCGAGTATCACAATAGTCTTTCACTATTGCAAGACTCGGGTTCTCTTCGGTTCTTGTAGCAGTTTCAGAAATGGCCGAGTGAAAATTGGGCCTCTCAAATTTAAAGTCACAGAAGAATTTATAGCAGCAGCGACAGGCTTGGAGAACACTGGTGAACAATGGTTTAAAATCTAGAAGCTAGAAAGGAAGCGATGGCAGCATTTCATCGTTGATAAGAAGAAAGAGGTATAGATTGAGTTTATTGGAGTTGTAATTAGACAACTTAGTTTAACTAAGTTGTAATTAGACAACTTAGTTTAACTAAGTTGTAGTCAATTAAACTAGTTCTAATTGTTGGAGGAACTAATATGGGTTCAATAGTGAGTTAGTGAAACAGTGCATCCTTAGTGCCACACCAGCTAACTAAATATTCACTAAATAATAACTCATGCATGTCAGTTTAGAGGAACACCTAGTTCTGAGCTCCCAACAAACATAGGTTTGTACAAGTGTGATTGTAGGTGTGTCTCTCAAAAATGGGATTGTTCTTCCAACGTATTATAACACCGTGTAGCAACAGGTACAAGGTGAGCTCCAAAACTATACCTCCAAGAGGCTTGACCACTATCCAACCTAAAGTGTGATGTGTATAAGAAAGGTACGAGCCAAAACAATGCAACTTCCCACTCACCGAGCTATAGATGAGGACTAGTCTAAGGTTATACCCCTAAGGCTAATCACCGAAGCTTAATTCTTCATTGTTCCTTCACAAATCAAAGTATCGAGCTGTAATGTGCATTGAGATCTTTACAACAAGTGTATACCTCAGATCTGTCTCAGTTCTGATACCCGTAGCTTAAGATTGTAGACTATGTGTGTGGTTTTGTGCAAGAAATATGACCCCTTAACACAAGATTGTCCTCAAAAGAATTTTCCCAAAATAATATTTTCCTGTCCCTCAGTGCTTCTAAGTTCATGAGTTCTGAACTATGTATTTATCTTCTTGATGGATTACTAGGTTGGATACATGAAATGAAGTATTTGAATTTTATTTATACATGTTTCTCCAATAAACAAAAAGATACCTTAATTAAAGGAGAGGCCCGTTTTTGCATGAGGTGGCACATTGAAAATATATTAAATAGGTGTTGGAAGGGATCTTTGTTAATAATCGACCAAATATAACATACTTTCATTGTTATGAAAACCATATTATAATAGAAAGATAGGAGGGGCCATATCTTTTAATCAAATGAATACATTTAAACAATGTGAAACTATACTATAATGGATGTTGATAGGTTCCACATGCCACATCATCACTTTACTCCTATACATCGAGACCACATGGATATTGGGGAGTTTTAGTTTGTGCACATGCCACATTTCTGATAAAGTGGCATATGTTATTTAATAATTAAATCGTTAACTTAGATCAAGTCAGGTCCACATATCAGAATTCAGAGATCGGTGGTCTATATTGCATATCAGAGATTAGAGAGCTATATTGCATATCAGAGATCAGAGTTCGGAGTCGGAGATTGAAGATCAGAGATTGGAGGTCAGAGTTAGAGATTGGAGATTAGGGTCAGAGATCGAAGATCAGATTCAAATATTTTTGGAAGTGACACATAATAAAATGTCGATATGATAAGGTTCTGATAGGGTTTTATTATATGTGTTGTGATATTATTTCATTTGCGAACATTGGTTAAAAGGTTTCCAAAGTTTATTATTCCAATAATATTCAAAGGCCTTATTTAAATTTGGTTTTCTTCCAAAATATCATTTATCTTTGCTCCTCTCATATCAGTATTGTTCACTCCTCCAATACTTCTTTTCGTTCTTTACTTGGGCTCCGAAACACCGATATCATTTTTGTTTCCCTTTGGCTCTTTCACTTGGGCATATGTGGTCTTCTCTTGGATCTACTCCTCCTTGGCTTGTTTTGGCTCTTGCTCTTGGCTTCTGATGTCTTTCCTTTGGCTCCCGATGGCTTCTCCTTTAACTGCTTCTTGGGAATATAGCTATATATTATATTATATATATAATATACAGTGCTTATGCTATATTCAATCCATATGGAAATCAATGACAACACTAACATCTCAACAATATCCCCCTTTTTCATTGATGGTAATATAATCCTTTCCCTCGATCCTCTCCTTTCTGTATTCTCCCCCCCTTTGGCATCAATGGAAAATGTGATGCTCAACCATTTCTTAATGAATTTTACTGCCTATTTGAAGGACATCTCAACAATAGTTGTGTTTCCTCGACCTCTTGTTCTTTCTTATCATTTTGGTTCTTTGTTGTTTCTTAGACAATTGCTTGTACAACTCACCCTAAACCTATGCTCCCTTTTATGTCATCATCATGCCTCTCAGACACCTCTGTCATTCTATTCTATACTTCTCCAATGGTGCTATATTGATCTATGTCTTTTTTACTCCATTCGTCAAGTATTATAATATTTGGTTGTATATTCTTCTTTGCAGAAACTCAAATACCAGTTTGAATACTTTGTAGCTATTTGTATATCCTTCTGATTCAACTGATGTTTTCTTCCACAAATGTCATTTCCACATTTTAGCTTTATTTAGAATCTTTTGAGATCAGCTTCATTTTTCTATCTTTACCAAGCACTTCCTACCTTCTGCTATCAATCTAATCTCAACACAAGTAGCTCGTAATTTTCCAACTCAATTTGCATCTGTGAATCCTTGCAACTTCACTCCCTTTTTCCGTGTTAAAAATAGCAACAAGAAATTCCAATTTAATTTGTCCTTGAATTAAATTGTCAATTAAAATCAAATTTTATTCTCATAGCAACCTGTAATAGTTAATTAAGTTAAATTGACTTAATTGACTTAGGATTTTCGAGCTGGAAGTTTATCTAGAGTCATGTAAGTGTGATCCCTAAATTTTAGGGGTATAGATTGAGTTTATTGCAGTTGTAATTAGAAAACTTAGTTTAGCTAAGTTGTAGTCAGTTTAACTAGTTCTAACTGTTGGAGAAACTAGTACAGGTTTAGTAGTGAGTTTGTGAAGGTACAAGTTAATTTTGAAATCCCCATATTCCAGGGTCAAATAGATGTATATGTCGTAGATAAATGGTTAAATCTACTAAAAAGGTATTTTTCTATTCATGATTTTCCAGCCAACAAAAGATCACTTTTGCACTTCTCAAAGCAACCCCCCACGTCAAGGACTAGTGGGAAACCTACTGTGAGCAGAAGGATGAAAGTACGAACTCACTGTTTTCAGCCACTCCCACTTGGAATTCATTCCAGAACGCCATCAAGGAGCAGTACTACACTATCAAAAGCTACGAAGATAAATACATGATGTGGACCATGCTGCAGCAAGGAAGGGACCAAGATGTGCCGAAGTTCACAAATATTTTTCATACCCTTCGCACAAAGTTGGGTATCAAAGATTCTGAGCTGCATTTGGTACTCAAATATTGCGGCTGCCTACATAGGTATATCCAAAATGAGATGGAGTTCCTGAACATTTCCTCACTTAGCACGGCGTACCAATACATTGTCAATATCAAGAAAAATTTTAAACAGAAGAAGCGAGACTTTGGATCTGCGAATCCGAAGCAAGGGAAAGGCTTCCCCACATAGCAGTACCAAGGACAACGCCAAGACAAGGCAACCCAAGACAACCCATCGAAGCCACAAGAAGAGAACAACACCATGAAGTCGAAGAAGGACACAGAAAGTGTTGTGAGTTCCATAAGAGCCCCACTCACAACACAAGTGAGTCTCGGACCAAGCAATCGTTGGTAGTTGATTTGAAGGCTTTAGAATCAGATACATGTTTTGACCCTGAGTCAACACTTGACAAGGGGAATGGAAAAGGGAAGCAGATCATTGACGTGGAGCCCATCGCCATTGTTGCCACCACCAAGATCTAGAAGAATGAGCTTGAAGATCTAGAGGAGGGGGAGCATCTTTTCCACTCACAAATGTGGGTGAAGGGTTCGCCACTACAATCCATTGTCAACAGTGGTAGCCAAAAGAACTTCATTTCAGTAGAGGTTGTGAAGAGGTTGGGCCTACTGACTACACCACACCTGCATCCGTACAGTATCAGGTGGCTTGATCAAGTACGAGATCTCCATGTCCACCAGCAGTGCCACCTTCCCTATAGCATCAAGCCCTTTACAAATCAGGTATTGTGTGATGTTGCACCTCTTGATGTTTGCGATGTACTATTAGGCCAACCATACTTATGGAGGCGACATGTTGTGTATGAGTCAAGGCCTCATGTTGTTATTATTAATTTGGGTAATTCATTACAGGATATCGAAGGTAGCCCCACCTACCACCACCTATCTGGTTTGCTCCCAAAGTAAGGGGAAGATCATTGCCACATCCATGACCCCCGCACAGGGTTCCTCCACGCAGCACCAGTAGCAGAGGGATATGGTCATCTTCTCCTCACCCACAAGGGTACCGTTGCACTATCAATTTAAGCATTTGGCCGATCTAACTCCAAGAGAACCTCTACCCAACGGGCCAATATATCATCGCTCCATTCTGAAAAATGACAACTACAAGCAGCAACATGATCAACATCGGGTGTCACACAAATTCCAGGCGGGTTACAAATTCTGGTTGCATCTGCAGAAAGAACGCCTTACAAGAGCCCATCAGAAGCTCAGACCTCTTCGACATGGTCCTTACACCAATACCAAGGCTATGGGAAATAATGCTTTAGAGCACAGCATTCCACCATTCCTTCACTTGCACCAAGTGTTCAATGTGGACCACCCTCGACCAAGCTTCCCACCATTACTTGACACATCAGAAGTTGCAGAACAGCTCACCAGGGACCAAGTTCAGCAGAAGTTTCCTCATCTCATGGAGGAACTCAACTCAATGGGGACCATTGCTTCCTAAGGGGGGAGGAATGATCTAGGTGGATATTGGTGGCCACCCATCTATCCCACATGGAGCCCCACAACTGTCTCTTTCAGTTTTGCAGTTTCCTTAATTGTAGCACAATTTACTATTTTTAGTAGTTTTTCGGGTCCTAAACTTCTGAAACCATTTTGAGGCCCTAAACAACGTTTTTTTGGGAAATTTGGGAGCAACATGGGTCCATGGACTGATGTTTCTCTTCCCAAAGTTGTAGTCCTTAGATAGAAATTTCTAACGAGCTATTATGCACATCAAACGGAGATCATATGCCAAAGTTACGACCCCAGGAAGTTGATGTACCAAGTTATCCAAAACGGGGCCCACAGTTTGGCATTTCATCTCCTAGGGTTGGGTTTTTGGATGTTTAGAGTTTTCCATTGTTTCTCAACAATAAATAGGCCTTCGAGCCTCATTGTAACACAGTTCAGAGGCATGTAGTCGCCACATCTCTTCTCAGAGATAAGTTACCATTGCCCTAGCTGATTTATTTCCATTTCTGTTTGTAAGCATATTTCAGTATTTTACATTAATGAAATGAAGTATTACTTCTGCTGCATCTTTGTATTTATGGTTATTTCTGTAGTTTATTGTATTCTTGTTTAAATCCGAATCAACAACTGAAAGCAAACATGACAATGAATGCACGACAACACTAAGTGAAAGTAGAAGTGATTGATAGTGCATTAAACAACGAATGAAATATTCAGTAAACAGATCAACATGCATGTGCGTGAAGCGAGTCACTAAATTGGCGACCTTTCATGAAAAACGGTTTCATGCATGTGACAATAGCAAGATAGCAATGAAAACTAAAACAGTACTAGTACAAGCTAGTTGTATCAAAATTATAACAAGCACTCATTGAAGTCAACTAGACAATGTTTACACAAAGCGAAACACAAAAAGCTCTAGAAATGCAACACAAGACATGGAAAGTGGGCTTACCCCAAACAACTGAGTTGAATGTGCCAATAGCTCCTAGATGCAATGTGGGATGTCAAAGTTGCAAGATTGATGTGAGGAATGAGCTTTGCAGCATTCGATTGATGAGTTTTGATAAAATCGAGGTTGTGACGCGCATGCCACAAATCTAGGGAAAGAGACACTTGGTGGGAGGTTTCTGAAATGACCCTTACATGTAACCTCCAACTGCAAAAATTAGGTCCCTGAAACAAGGGATTCCTTTACATGCTGCCTTGGGAGAAGTAGCCCATGCATGCAAGTCTATTTTTCTCAGTCTTGGAGGGAACTGGTCAACTTAGCTACACATGCAATAGACTGCTCAACTACTAGCAGAAAATGCGCATTTCTAGCTAGGAGCTGGGCTGGCTTCTCAGAATATTTGCGCAATTTCTGGCATAGCAGCTGACTGCTACCCAAATTTGCATAAATTATGGGTTGAGTAGCCCAGATGGAAAGGATTGCGCAATTTTTTGGGTGAAGCTCACTCAACAGAATTCCACAATTCTGGGTCCCATCAGGCTACCAGTCAGGATTACACAATTTTTGGAGGGAAGGCTGGTCGTCCTCCAGATTCACACAAATTCTTGAAGGAGCTGCTCAACCTATTGCTGGACCAAGTCTGGATGAACAACCTGTGAGGAAAATGCATCAAGGTATGATCGACAAGATGTCTCTCTGCAAGAAAATCACTAGAGCTTGTTGTTGGGTTGTGTTATATTCTTTCCACGACTAACCTACGTAGTGAACCAGGGGGTTAGAGGGGGGGCGGAGCCCCCCCTTCGTTGCGCCGATTGCGCAGCGGGGGGTCACAGGGGGGGCGGCAGCCCCCCCTGTCTGGGGGGTTTGAGGGGGGCGGGTAGCCCCCCTCTACGGGGCTCAAGGCAGCGCCTCGAGAAAAAAAAATTTGGACCCTATATTAGATTGGGCAAACCTAACTATGCTTTTTGGCTCATGGTTTTGGACGCGATGGTTTTTCGGTCCATGGTATTCGATGCTTCGGCATGTATAAATATGTATTGTAACATTGAAAGGAATACAATGAAAAAATCAAGCTGGTAGTCTCGGTTTTGAGATCCAGTGGGAAATCTCTGTGTATATGTGTTTTATGGGTTATGCTCTCGCAATTTTATTTTTCTTGTGATTTAGAATTCGTATGCAGGTAAATTCTGTACGGGGTTAAAACCTACACTTGTGTACTTGACAAAGCAAGACATGTTGTTGTGAAGGTTGGTAGGGAGGCTCCAAAATGAAGCTAAGCCAAAATTTTGGAGGGTGGTTGTAGCTGCTACAACAGAACGCTCTCATCAAATGGTTACACATTAGACAATGCTAACACATACTTGTGCTCCCCGTATCATCACATTTATATTGGGAGACCCCAGTAGGTTTCCATCCTTTAGCCACATGTACTGAGTCAGGTGCCTTGTAGACGCGGTACATTGAACATAGCATTAGAGGATATTGGGTGTCATATGTTAAGTCCTTGGTTCCACCAAGGTGTATATAGCGGTTCACGGATACTTGGTAAACCCTTTTTCCTAGTTACCCCCTTTTTTATTTATTTATTGTTAATTTCTAAAATTAATTAATTAACTGCCGAAAAACATCCTTCCTATGGAAATACTCCTTAGTAGATCTTAGGTTGAGACTAATGGAAACAGTTCTTGGTTCTGCCAACCAAGGAAACCCCTCTCACGAGAATCCCGGTCCTTTTCCTTCTTTTGAAAATGTTGGCACTCCTTATGTGGCAACGTTGTCCCTTCCTGGATTTACCATTGGTTTTCGGTTTGGCTATTTTCGACCCCTATGGTTCCGAATTTCTAAACTGATCCTCAACCAAGCTCTCCTCCACCTGAACCATATCAACCTCCAGTTGATCTTAATGTTGACCCTTTGCCTTATTTTCACGTTCGATCTTCTTCCTCTTCTTCTTCGTCTAGTGAAAACATGCAAGTTAGTAACCAGGTGGCTAAGAAGAAGAAGAAAAGGAAGATTAAGAAGAAGAAAAATAAGCAAGGAGGCAACCAAGCAGTTGATGTTAATGATGTAATTGATGTTGAGAAACCTTCCAATCAACCTCGTCAAGTGAAATTCCCTTGCAAACTTTGTAAGGGTGACCACCTTCTTCAAGAATGTCCTAGTATTCCCAAGGTATTAGAAGTGTGGTCCACAGGTTCACATCGACCTTCGTCATCAACCTCTCGAGATCATGTTAGTGATAAAACTTCAACTAGTGATAGTAAATCCCATGGAAAAAAGGTAAAAGTCAAATTTCCCTGCATGTTATGTGAAGGAAATCATCCTATTCACCTTTTTCCTCATTTGGATGAAGCCTCAAAAGTGTTGGATAACTTTATCGTTTCTCCAAAGTACTTTGGGAAGTAAAGTAAATAGGTTGTTGAGAGTGGGTAGAACTGTTCCAACTACCACATATCTCATGTATAAAGTATACACTAAGGCTAATACAAACCTGGATTGGAATTCCTTTCCCAATATTTATGTGTCTTGTTTGTTCTTGTATACTTGCTCTAATGATGAAGCTTGTTCCAATGTTCCATGGAGAGACTAGATGAACTCATGTTGGTATAAAATATGTGATGATAATAATATGTTATAGCGATATATCCACCTTAACCTTTTGTGTATCCTCGTATGGGGTGTTTGAATCGAGAGAAGGTGGGGGGTGGGTTGTCGCCACCCCACTAGGCCACATATGAAACGATGGCGAAGCATGTCCGAATTATAGTATCAAAGTTAACATGTAGGGAGGACATGGAGGAAACTCATATCCTACCATCCCGTGACTGATATGGAGCATCCCTCGCCCATTGCAAACATTAATTGATGGAGCTTGATACAGATAGAAAGAATTGTGCACCCCTTGAAGAAATATACTCCCCCAATGAGCTTGTCTCATTGCAATGGTTCATTAAGAGGGAAATCAATGATTATTAGGGATACAACTACATGTTTTTCAATTGGTTTCGTTGGCATGATTACCCAAGTGGCTCTCCGCTCCATCTAATGCTTAAGGTCATTTTGATGAGGTGAAAGAATTGGGAACTCACTAGTGGCATGTGTGTTCTATTTATTCTATCCATATGTATAATGAGTTTTCCTCAAATTCAAATTGACAAGTTGTTAGTCTAGATTTCAGTTTTTTTGGATTCACATTTGGGAGACACCTCACAAAAAAAACTAAATATATGAAATATATTTTGCCTCAATCATTTTTTATATATCTAATCTTTTTGTAAAAGAGTGTTTTTTTAATTGTTAAATGAAATAAAATATTTTTCTTTAAAAACAACTATTTATAAATTTTAAAATCTCTT
>APFE030904199.1:493594-532992 GCA_000404065.3 Pinus taeda | reverse complement strand
TTAAAATCTCTTTTAAAATAAATAATAAAATAAAATCAATGTTATTTTTACACCATTTCCAAATTACATTTCAAAATAAATATTTAAGAAAAAACACACAAATTTCCTCATAAATAATATATAAATTAATTTATCCAAATAAACCTAATTTCTTTTAATAATAATATTTTTTTATTTATTAAATTTAATTATTATTTTATAATTGAAAAATGATAATTGCTACTTTACAATCCAGAATTTTTGAAAACAAAATGGTAAAAACCCATGAATCCTCCCTCTACAACAATCTCCAAACCAATTTAAAAATGTTGTCCGTCTTTCTATTCTTTGAAGTGATTTAAATATATAATTATTAGTGTGGGGATGTATTATAAGCATGGTCAGCTTTCGAACGTGGTTGCTCACAACAAAATGTATATAAAACCACATTCCTTCACACAAAAAGGTTATACCGCCCGCACGTAGTTTTGGGATCCTCAAATGCCGAAAACTCTACACCAGTGTTTGAAATTATTGTCCGTTTAGTGCCGAAAACTCTACAACAGTGTTTGTTTGAAATTATTTTCCGTTTTGTGTGGAAAACTCTACAGCTGAATTGAATTGGGTCATTCATAAATAATGGAACACGCTTATGAATGGGTCAGAGATGCCCGTGACCACGCGCAGCAACACAGAGATCCAGTAAAGAACAAACGATTTGTTCTCATTATTATGAAGTTCGTGGAGTCTCAGCTAAACGCAGGTATTGTTGGACAAAACCCACCGAACAGAATTGAAGGGGAAACTGTTGGACACCGTTTGGTGTCGAGCGTGATTGTTAACAATGTGCAGAGATCTAAATACTTCAATGAAACTCTAAGTTTATTATATCCATGGGTTCAGGTCGGCCTTCCAGAATTAGAGAATTTAACAGAAAATGTTAACATGCATGATTTATTTGATCAATCGCGAGGAATATGGGTCCTAAAGCACCAGAGAATAACTGAAAATGTGGATCTACACTCTCTCCCCACATCCCAATTGGGCCAAGATATGATTATAATTCGATACATAGTGAGTCTTCGCCAACCACAAAATACGGAAATTGGGTACTCCACTCAAATTATATGGAATTCCAGATTCAGTTGGCGCCAGATCCTGCACCATTTAGAGGGGAATACGTATGACTTCAATTTTGAACCAGAACTCATGGTTATTGCCACCAACTATTTTGGAGAGGAAGCTGTAAGTGGAAGTCCCTTACAAATAGTGGAGAGGTTGCCTGACGTCATAATTGGGCAGCACCACGACGACATGTGCAGTGTTTGTCATGAGAAGTTTGAAAGTGGGGAGCGATCAAAAATATTGGCATGCACTCATATTTATCATTCACATTGCATTCTCAAGTGGTTTAAGATTCGTGTCTCATGTCCCACATGCAGGAGTGCCTCACCATAGATGATGACCCTGCAATGTTCTTCTTTCTATTAATTTCATAGTAAGTGTTTTTGTTTTGGGTTATAAAAGAAAAGACATGTAAATATGTTATTTTAAGTAAGTTTGTATATTTTTTATGTTAACGATATAAATCTTTAATTTATAGAGTCAATTGCATATACTCTTATTGGATGGAGCCCTCAGTCGATCACTCTTCCTAAAATATCCGAGAAACTAGGGTTTGGTAGTGAAAATAGCATTATGCCTCCACTTATAATTATTTTAGAGGACTAGACGCATTGGAACTGGGGTTTGGTAGTGAAAATAGCATTATGGCTCCACTTATAATTCTTTTAGAGGACTAGACGCACTGGGGAGTTCAACTATATCCACAACAATTCCGTCTTTGCTCACAATTTGGTAGTTGGACCATTTGCTATAAACAACATAACAAAATTTTACTCGGAGAATGTATGCCTCACTTGAAACTCTGTTTGAATGTGGACAAAATCCATAAGTTTGCATTATGAGGTATCAACTATAATAATTTTAATACAATTATCTCCATGCTTATAATCCCTCAACCCCCCCTCTGGATATCCATGATACTCTTTGTTGGTCAATGCGCATTTAAGAGTTCAAATGCATGTAATTAGCTTTAATTTAGTTAGGGATAGTTGAAGTCTAAGCCATTTGTTTAATGGATATTGTTTATTTGATAACATAATAAATATCTAATAGAAAAGTAGTAGTTTTCTCTCCATTTTCTAAACTAGGAACAACAGACAATGGTTGATAAGGTCTTTATTATAGAACTTAGAAAATATTTAGCATTTGCACGTTTGAATGTGCACGAAGAAATCAAATCGGTTGTTGGAAAACATCGCAAGTGAACTATTGAGACATGGAAAGGTTGAAATATCTACAGTGTGGTGAGAGAATACAAAGGGTTTTTTTTCTAGAAATTAAAGATTTTAGTAGTTACAGTAAATTATCCGAGTTCATGAATATTAAAAATTATCATTTTTATCAAGAAGCGTAAAGATAAGCTGGTAGAAATGTAGATGATTGTAGAGTGATGCATAGGTAGTGTTATAGGAAACAAGGATGTGGATGTGAAAGTCATGAGGAATCAAGGGGATGCGAGAAATCAAAGGGATTTGGTAAAGCAGATGGTTGCATGTGGGGACTGTGTTATCAAAATCTGGCCAGTTGTCCTTGCTATCATATGCCTTGATAGAAGCAGCTATGAGATAGACATAACCACAAAATAATAGGGAATACAATGAATCAAGAAAGTAAATACCTAGAAATCAAATTTGTTGAAATATCAAGAGCAGAGTGGAAAAAGACATAAATGAAAATGTTGACATGCACCCTAGCACATAGATTTTCTATAATTATGTTTTTCTCAATTCATGAGTTCATCAATTCCCCACTCTTCACCAAATCTTGATTTATAAGAGGTGTATCTATGACATGACATTGCAAGTAGTGGAATAGTTTGTCATTACATCCAAAATAATGTGTTTTTCAGACATCCCAACCAGACTCTAGTATGCATGTCTGAAGTTTAAGAAAAAAAAGGCTAAGACTTGGGATGTTTAGTAAGTGCCAATGGCCAAGTCTACTTGTTTGGAAAAAGTTTCATCGAAGTGGCTAGGTCTTAGCGACTTTTCCACAATATGAGCTAATTGATTTCTAAGTATGTACAACCAATGCTTTTTAAACAATTTGAAACGATAACCTATTAAACAATGTGTATGTCCTTTTAATGAGATAACAACACCAAACATGTAAAAATAAAATTTGTGATTGTTTCTATACCTCCAAGAAGAAATGGTAAATCCATGTGCTAACGAAGAGGTGCAGTTCTCACAACAGAGTATTTAAGACCTTAAACATGGACTATCATGGAATCTCAATTAATAGTGTCATATTACGGATGTGATTGAGCAAAGTTGAGATGAAAGGACCATCTAGACATATGATAAATCAAAATCCATAGAAAATCCATATTTATCCTTAAGAATGCTGTAAACCAAGTTATTGCAAGACATTGTCCTCCGAGAACCCACAATCTCCATAGATAACCAACCTCATACAAATATCATTTGTGTTTATTTCTCTCATGAAAGTTACCTGGAAAATAGGAAAACAACAAAGAGAGGAAAAGTAAAAAGGGTAATATCACTGAAATGCAGGAATGATGAAAGAATAATAAATTACAAAACTGATAACATATTTGTTTCCAATTCATGATAAATCATTTGTTATTCTTGTTGGTTGAACTGATAAGAAACTCTACAAGTAATACCAAGTTTTTATTTCCAGTACTTTGAACTTTTACTTCATAAGAAATCCATGGACGTCCCTCATTTTCTTCATACATCTGTTCTTTAAAGCAAAACCCCATGTGTAGGAAGTTGTAGATATATATCTACAAAAATTGATAATGAAAAATCTTCAAGTCAAGGAAAAAAGCACTTTCCTCTATTGTCTAGAGTAATGCAACATCTCCAAGTGAAAGAAGTGACAATTTTCAACTTTCAACTTCCTCTGACTGAGACCCACATTTAGAAATTTTGAAACCAACTTGATAAAGCCCGAGGAATAGGGAAAATGGAACCATATATATTTTCAAAAATTCCACCATGGAGCTCATGAATTATCTTAAATGGAACCATTTCTTGGCTGATAGAAATATACATTTCCCTCACTAGAATAATTCTTAACAAGATGCACATCTATGCCTTTCTGATTGCAGCAGGTGCAAGGATGAATTGGATAATGAAGTAAATGAGAATGAATATTAGTCCTCTGAAAGTGGAGGCTTCTCCCAACAACCCCACTTTGTGACGGATACCTTTTCTTGCTTCATGTGGAGGAATGAGTGTTACGTGGAATATTCATGTACAAATAAACACATCTTCCCTAGGTGGGTGATTACACCTAGAACAACAGAGAGACAATAGTTTAATCTTTTCTTATAGAAGGTAAAAGAGATGGAGGAACTTACTTGTTGCCTTTTTCTTCCTAAATCTCATTTGAATCGCTCTAGTCGCTCCCACTTGAACTAAATCCGCTCAAAAGGTACCTGTGTAAAGAGAAACATAAATAAGAAACAATCAAAGAATACGTGAACTATCGACTATAAAATAATGGAATCGAATACATTGAAACACATAATGATCACAAATATGAACAATCATATGAGAAAAGGAATAAGATCTTTATTAATATAGAAGGAAGAGTATCACCCAATACAGTTTGATCTTGTGCCACTCCTCCAGCTTCAATCCAACCCTCACCACATCAAAAGCACAACACTCCATCAAAATAAAATTTCTTAACATAAAATCAATCTGCAAACCAACATAATTTCATTACTAACTTTAGATTATAGCCCCTTGATCACTATGATGAGTGCTCAATTTATAGGTAATGGAGGTGGTTTTGTCATAAATGAGGGTATTGAATGGCTTCTCAATCTTGGAGTTAGTTTCCATGGAACAAGGTGTGAGTGGATAGGAGGTTAGTGGATTATTAGCCTATCCAATTTCGAGCTCATAGGAGGGGATAAGAGATGGGAACCTTCTAGAGTCATCTAGAATGAAGCAATATCCCAGAACCCTATGCAAATTTAACTCAATCTCATTGAGCGTGGGCTAAAGATGGCCTTAGTGCACTACAGTGCAGGCCATAGTGGGCTTGCATGCTCTGCAGTGCACTGTCTCAAGGCTTGGGCTGAGCTAGTGTCCCAAGGAAGCATTTTAGGAAGGCTTCAGGCCATGAAACTTTCATAGAAGGAGGCATTCAATGAGTTGACTTCTCTATGGAATGTAATAACTAAATTAGGGTTTCGTGAGCCCTAAAAGTACTGATCTAAATGTCGAGAGTGATGTGCCCAAAAAGACCTTTAATAGTTGCCCTCTAAAGCATGAAGTCAAAAATGATAATGTCGAGTGATATGCTTTATGATGTGACAGAGTGGAACTGAAGTGGATGATGTCCTGCATCGATTATAATACATAACATCATGATATTATGGATTTTTTGATGAATTGTTGAGGGAAGGCATACCCATACTCAGCGTATAAACTTTCATTACATGTACATAGATAGTCATCTACAGATATAGACCCATAATGGGATGACCATCAATGTAAATCCATCATATAGATGATTTAATACTCTCTTGAAATCACATCCTGGATGGATGAAACCAGATCTGGGGTCTTCTATCTCATCCAATCATTCGCTCAAGTACAAGTCTAACCATGTGAATATGTGATCTGAAGTCGAACATGGGAAGAAACTATATGCCTACTAGCTAATGGTGTAAGTCGTTAATAGACGCGAGAGAGATTACCAATAATGATAATGATTCTCAAGGTACTGTAGTACATTTTGCATGGTGTGAATAGATGTTTTGATTTCGAACACCATAAAAAGTATTTCAGTCGAAGGCTAGTGATGTCAACCTATCGCTGGAAGTGAGCAACTTGCCATTGATGTATGCAAGCCCCAAGGTACTGAAATGGTGTTTCTAATTCAACGTCTTGGACAATGCGCTGATGTCAACAAGAAGTGACTTGTTGCAGGAGGGCCTCGATGTATCCCCCATCAACGACATGGAACGAGTGTAATAATTTTGAAGATAGAATTTGACTGACGACTCAAGGTTCAGGAATGGCAGTCATGAAAATGAAGGTTTATGAGTATTGAAAAGGATGAAGTTTAGTGAGTGACTTCTCTTGAACATGTTGGTGACACTGAATGAATTGGCAGCATTGATCGAAATCCAAGGTGATGGATGGTGTGATAGACCATAGGTATGATAACCATCAAGTAAATAACCCAACCCAAATAGTCATAGGGATGAATTGTGAGTGTCATGTTTAAGAGTGACTTGCTACCATAAATTGATTTATCCCTTTTTCCATTTTCCCCAGTCATTGCTGACCAGTACCTCTTTATTTTTTAACAAGCTTGAGGAGCATAACATATGATTGTAGTATAATTCCACCCTTCAGGTGAATCCATTGCTATGTGATGTTTTAATGAGTCTAGCGAAGGTGAAACTCAGTCTTGTTATGATGGACAAGTTTGTCGTTATTTGATGTTTTAACAAGTTTAACAACAATGAGAACTTGGTCCTTTTCATGTTTAGAGAGTTTGAAAAGGGACAAAAAGAAAACTCTACATGTTATTTTTTGTAAATTTGTCTCTCAAGTGTAGATTTTAGGTATGTTCTATGCTAGAGCAATTTATTTCAATTTCTTTTCCACATTAGCAATCACATCAGCATAAAGTGAACTGTAGATAGAACATAAATATAAATCGCAGAAGACAAGCCAAGACAAGAGGACACAAGATGTGGCTCTAGCTAGGGACAAACCCCACAATGTGGGGAAACCCTTGATCAATTCTTCTTTTATGTTCTTCAAAGTTCAGCAGAGAAAGTGAGAGAGATAGTACATTTACAATAGAGTTCAATCATTTTGACTTTTCATATCGGCATGAGATCAGCTGAAGACATATTGCTTCAATTGATTCTCTAAGGTGACTCATTCACTTATCATAGTGTTCCATCTCTTCTATTTTTTGCACATTACCATGTGACACCTTGTTGTACTATTACATGTGTTGACTCTTGATGACTGAGATTCTCATATACTAGCACTCCCAATCCGCGATGGGTACCTTTGCTTGATGGGGAGGAATGAGTAAATATTGATGGGATTAGAATGTTCTTTCAAGCCATCTACATGCAACAAATGCAGCAAATCATCAATGTGAGCAACATTCTACAAACAAACCACACCATAGTAACATGTTCAATCAACCTTCAGTAAACATGTCAAGAAGATCCATACATCACAGTAGATAATCAACTACTAAACATAAAAACTTCGTACTAAACACCTGAGTGTCAAGAGAATGCACACGACACATTAAAGGATAAAATACTAAACATTTTAATTTCCTACATCCATTTCCATCGCAACATGCATATGTCACAGTATAAATAAAAGGATAAACTACAAAAGCTTATTCAGTTTTGATGCAACTAAATGAAAATATCTTGCTTGGATAGTTTATAATAAGTGAAATTCAACTACACAGAGTCTGTAAACACTTATACTTGAATTATATTTATAGTGTAAGGGAAAAGTCACGTTGGGAGGATGTATCGTATTATATTAGATCTTGCTCATATCCAAGAGAATCTCTGACAATCCACACAATCTATGTTTTAGGCTTAATAAAAAGCTCTCAGCTCTATCTGCAAGGAGTTCCCTCTAATTTGCATTACCCATGAAATCTCTGATAATACACTATAAAGATTTCATTTTTGGTTTATTTTCCTTTCCATTGTTTGATTGTTTCCCAAGGAGTTTCCAACGCCATTACAGCTTCAATACGATTTTTTTGTTTCAAGAATAAATCTAGGAAATCAAAAAGGCAATATGGGGAGAACTATTATGCTATATTGTATCAGTAGATGATATCCCCAAGACTTCTTTTTCCATTCTGAAATAGGGCATACAGAAAAGCTGAGAGATTATCTAGGTAGCATTGCTATCAGCAAGGTGCATTTTATAGACAATAGATACCAAATGCTCTTTTTTTAGGAGCAAAATGCAAGTCACATTTTGTTTATCACTGCAACACAACACACTCTGCAAATTTTATAGCATCATGTCAAATAGCCTTGGACATATTAGTTTACCATAAGCACTATATTATCCAAGTTGAATCTGTTTTCAATATTAATATGAAAGGCCACTATTGTTGGCATTCTGGCATAGGTTTGGCAGTTTTGGTGCTATGGCATAGGTGTTGTCCTTGATGGAAACTCACTCTCGTGATAGATCACAGTTCAGGCACTTAGAAAGAAGAAAAAGACATATAAGCAGGTTCACTTTGACGAAGCCACGTATACACACGGGTTGGACGTTCCCAAGGCGCGTATGCGTATACAACACTTTCATGCAAGGAAAAGCCTTTACATGTGGGAAAACTTGTTTTTGGTCCATGGTATTTAATCCTTGGTATTTGAACCTATGGTTTTGGGCCATGGTATCTCGTCATAAGTGTTGATCCCAAGTATTGGGTCCATGGTATTGAATTGTTATGGTTTTGGACCATGGTATTGTGAAAGGCCAAAGGCTATAAAAGAGGAAGGAGATCATTTGGCAAGGGATCATCTGAATGATTGAATATCTGAAAAAGTGCTAGATCTGGAATACGGAGATTGGGTTATGGTGCAGATCTGAATCTGAAGGAAGAAGGAACCTGAGCGCAAGGAGAAGGATAAGTTATTTTGATGGGTCAAAATCTTAAGGCTTGAATGATAGTATCTTTGTATGATTTTGATATATTCTATGTGGCACTTGCTTGATCTATAAATCTGATAATTTGGATAAACTAATACCTGAACATTTGAAGGGGTAAATTACCTTTATAGATCTATATGCAGGTTCAGTGAAGCATAGGTGCGTATACACGCATGTTCTGTAAGTCGGAAGTGCGTATACACAGGTTGATCTTAGCACAAGTGCATATACATGCAGTTTCTAGAAGGCAGAAGTGTGTATACACAAGTTGATCTTAGCACAGGTGCGTACACACGCAGGTTCTGTAAGTCAGAAGTGTGTATACGGAGGTTGATATTAACACAGAAGCGTATGCATGCAAGTTTTTGAATATTGAAGTAGCGTACATCTCATAATTTATGTTCTAGATGCTTCTGTTGATTATTGCAGTGATCCAAGTTTGGAATTTGAGGTGTGATTACAGTTACTGTGATCTGGGTACAGTTGACAGAGAAGTGTTTATTTTGATTCAGTCTTGACTGGTGAAATGGTGATTGGTTGATGCAGAAATTCTTGATGTTCGATTGATGTTATTTGTGGATCCAGTCTGAAAATTTATGAAACGTGGTCCCTGGAAGAAAGAGAAGGTTGTAGCCTTCTGCAGGTAGCAGCCTGCATACTAGTATCTCGACTAGTACAAGAACTAAGAGGGTTGTAGCTCCCTTCTAGGAGAAGCTGGAAAACAAGAGAGGGTTGTAGCTCTCTGCAGGTAGTAGCCTGCGTACTAGTAAAGGACTGCACTGGCACAGAATCATAGTAAAAAGAAGTTTCTAATTAAAAGAAGATAGAGACAAATTGCAGCAAGTGGTTTTCACCCACATTGGGTTTCCACCTTATATCTTGTGTTCTTATGTGTGGTTGTCTTCTGATCTATTTTATTGTTCCTGGCAACTGTTTATATGATTCTGGTGCATAACTTAATGATCAACATTAGTAGAATAAAGTAAATTATAAATCTGCATAGTATACGCAGGTTTCCTTATCTGTAATTGCATATATACGCGGGTTCATCTAACTGAAGTAGCGTATATGTTCTGGGTTTGAAAAAGTAAATAATTGATCAGATAATACTAATTCACCCCCCCTCTCAATATTATTTCCAACAATTGGTATCAGAGTAGATCCTTCAGAAGAAGCTTAATCGCTTGAAGGTAGGTCTATCATCATGAGCAACTACGAGAGAGAAGCATCAATCAGGCCACCAATTTTTATGGGACCAACTTCGTCTATTGGAAGGTAAGAGTCACAACCTATCTTCAATCTCTTGGTACAGAAGTCTGGGATATCATAGCTACAGGGTACACTTTTCCATCACTAACTCCTACAGATCCGGCTGAGAAGAAACAGTTTGAAACAAATGCAAAGGCTGTCAACACTCTATTAGGATGTCTATCTCAATCAGAATTCGTTAAGATCATGTAGTATAAAATCGCTAAAGAAATATGGGACAAGATTGTGCTGAGCTATGAAGGAGATGAGTAGGTAAAACGAGCAAAACTTCAAACCCTCAGAATTCAGTATGAAAATCTCAGGATGTACAATGATGAAAGTGTGGCTAACTATTTCCTTCGTATAGATGAGATTGTTAATTGTATGAAAAAATTGGGTGAAGAAATAAAAAAGGTTGTTGTGGTTGAAAAGGTTCTAAGATCTTTGTCTCCTAAGTTTGAATCAAAAGTTTCTGCAATAGAAGAAAAGGAGAATCTATAGAAAATTACCATGTCGCAGCTACACGAAATTCTAACCGCTTATGAAATGAGTAAAGGAGGACCGTCAGACAGGAGAGAAGCTGCATTCAAGGCTTCAGGTAAAGGAGATTACTATGAGTCAGGACATGTGTTAGAAGAAGAGGAAGAATCAAATTTTGTCAAGAACCTTCAATGGGGTGCTGGAAGATTCAGACGTAAGTTGCCTTTCAAATGCTTTGCTTGTGGAAGAGTCGGTCACTATGCTGCCAAGTGTCCTCATAAGCTTGACAAAGGTAAGGAACCTGTTAGATGGAACAAGAAACAGAACGTAAGTAAGAAAAGCTACTACACTCATGAAGACAGTGATGGACTCTCAAATAGTGATGAAGATGAACGAGGTAATAACTATAGACTTTTAATGGCTTTTGAAGATGATGATTTTATGGATGCTATAGATGAAGAAGGTCTTTATGAAAAGATTTCTAAACGCAAAATTTGTTTAGAAGAGAAAAATATGATTATTGATACTTTGCAATTTCAATTGGCTGAAAGTGAAAAACATCACGAAAAGCTAGAATGTGAAATTGTGGGACTTAGAAAAGATATTGAGAAAACTAAAGCTCTTAACCTTAGATTTGTTAAAGGATCTGAAACGTTAGATGAGATTATCAAAGTGAAACATTCTCCTCTAATCAAGACAGGTCTAGGATAGAATGAAGAAGCAACTCAAGCGCAGAAACCATCCACCTCCAAAAGTTATATTGATGCAGTAAGGAGGAGTGAGAAAAGGCCTAATGGAGATCACCAAGTAAATCAGGGACATTTTTCTTCAAGAATGAACAAAGATCACCAAGTAAATCGGGGGAAATCTTCTTCAAGGATAAATAGAAGCTACAATAGACCACAGGTAAATCATTCTCAATCTGCATCAAGAATGAATGACAACTACAATCATTCGGTATGCAGGGTTGATAATCGCAGGAATTTCTTCAATGGCCAATGTTTCTCTTGTCACAACTTTGGACACAAAGTAGCTCAATGTGTTGCCTACAAAACTATCATGACTAGAGAAACTCAAAAATAGAGGAGTATGACTGGGATCATGAAAAGGACCTACAATAAATTTTCTGCTCTTGAAAATGAAATAGAATGTTTTATTGTAATAATTTTGGTCATGAATATTCTGAATGCAGGAGCAGTTTCGGCAAACAATTCAGAAGGAGAAAGCCCCAAATATCAAAACATGGAGAATGAAAGAACCACAACCAGAAAGATGTGGTATAGCTTTATATGTAGAAGGGCAGGAAAATCAATGGTACATCAACTGTGGGTGTTCAAAACATATGACAGGTGATAAAGAAAAAATTCAGTCATATAGTGCCTTGGAGAAGGAGAAGAAGGTCTCATTTGGAAATGACACCCCTGCTCTCATAAAAAGTAAAGGTTCTATTATTTTAAAAGATAAGGTCAAAGTAGGAAATGTTATGTATGTTGATGGCTTAAAGCATAATCTATTGAGTGTCAGTCAGATGTGCTATCAAGGAACAGAGGTTATATTTCGATCAAATGGATATAGTGTTCATGATCTTGATACAGGAGAAACAGTGATCAAAGGCATAAGAACTCCAAATAATTTATAAATATTCAAAGAAGGACAACAACAATGCTATCTAAGCAAGAATGATGAACACTAGCTATGGCACCAGAAGTTGGGGCATCTAAGTTTCTCACAAATAAGGAAAGCATGCAAATACTAGGCAGTTCGTGGTCTTCCAGACATCAGAATTCCAGACAATACAATATGCAAATCATGTCAGTTTGGTAAGCAAACCAGAACTAACTTCCCTGAGAAGGAAGGATCAACTAGTAGGCCACTTGAACTTGTCCATGCTGATGTATGTGGTCCATCTAGGAAAAGGTCGCCTCAGGGAGAAAAATACTTTATATTATTCATTGACGACTATTCAAGGATGGTTTGGATAGGACTTATGAAGCACAAAGATGAAGCCTTCGAAAAATTCAAATCCTTCAAAGCTTTAGTTGAAAATGAATCAGATCACAAAATTAAATGCCTCAGGTCTGATAGAGGTGGGGAGTTTACCTCAAATGAATTTTTCGATTTTTGTTAAGAACATGGAATAAGAAGGGAATTCTCTACAACCAGGACTCCTCAACAAAATGGAGTAGTGGAAAGGATGAACATAATGGTTCAGCAAATGGATCATGCTATGCTTGATGAGTCTGGAACTCCTGCAACTTTCTGGGGTGAAGCTACATTTGTTGCAATTGTTATTCTCAACAAAACAAATGTCCGGGTGAATAGCACTCAAACCCCTCATGAGCTCTGGTATGGTGAGACTCCTTCGGTAAAATATTTCAAAATTTTTGGAAGCAAATGTTATATCAAAAATACTGATGAACATCTTGGCAAGTTTGAACCTAGATTAGATGAAGGCATTCTTCTTGGTTACTCTCCCCACAGCAAAGCATACAAGTGTTATAATAAAAGGCTTGGAAAAATTGTTGAAAGTATTGATGTAGTGGTTGTTGAAGAAGAAAACGCTCCTAGGCAGGTAAGATCTGAAAATTTTGAAGATGGTGAGGAATATCCATCAACATCAAATCAGATTCATGATGAAGAAGAAACCTATGTAGAAGAAACCCATGAGGAGCCTGAAGAACAAATAAGGATAGAAGACAAGACTCCATCCAAATACGTTCAAAATAATCATCCAGAAACTCAAATTTTGGGGCAGAAAGAGTCAGGTATACAAACAAGAAGAACAATTGCAGAAGCTTCAAGCTATTTGGCATTACTTTCCTCCACTGAACCACAAAATGTAAGAGAGGCATGCAAAGATGAATGCTGGGTCAAAGAAATGGATGAAGAACTTGAGAAGATCGAAAAGAATAACACTTGGGAGTTGGTTACTAGACCAAAAAATAAGAATGTCATAGGAACAAAATGGATCTTCAAAAACAAGTTAAATGAAAATGGGGAAGTGATTAGAAATAAGGCCAGACTGGTTTGTAAAGGGTATGCACAACAAGAAGGAATAGAATTTGAAGAAACTTTTGCTCCCATTGCTAGACTTGAGGCCATCAAAATGTTCCTTGCTCTCTCTAGCTTTCAGAAGTTCAAAGTTTTTCAAATGGATGTGAAATCAGCCTTTCTGAATGGTGATTTAGAAGAAGAAGTGTATATTGAGCAGCGAGATGGATTCATCCTTGGTAATGATCCAAATCTTGTCTCTCTATGGTCTCAAACAGGCTCCAAGGGCTTGGTACTATCATCTGGACAAATACCTTCATCAACAAGGTTTTTCAAAAGGATCAGCAGATAGCAATCTTTATTTAAAGATTGAAAAGAACAAATTGCTAATACTTGTTGTGTATGTAGATGATATCATCTTTGGTAGCAGTGAAGAAGCTATGAGTCAAAAAATTGCCTTGGTGATGCAAAAGGAATTCGAAATGTCCTTGCTTGGAGAACTGACATATTTTCTTGGTTTACAAATCCAACAAAATAAAGGCGGTATCTTTTTATCTCAAACCAAGTACCTCAAGCAGATCTTGAAGAAGTATGGCATGGAAGATTCGAAACCAGTATGTACTCCTATGGTCATAGGATGCAGTTTCAGTGCAAATGATGAATCAGTAGCAGTGCATCAATCGACCTATAGATCCATGATTAGAAATCTGCTCTATTTAACAGGTACCCGACCAGACATCATGCATGCAGTAGGAATGGTTGGAAGATTTTAGGCAAATCCTAAGGAAACTCATCTTCAGGCAGTAAAGAGAATTTTCAAGTATCTTTAAGGAACTCAAGACTATGGGTTATGGTATCCTAGAGATGCAGATCTCACTCTTTATGCTTATACAGATGCAGATTGGGCTAGAAGCATGGATGACAGAAAAGTAGTAGTGGTGGTGCATTCTTTATGGGTTCCAGATTAGTATCTTGGTTCAGCAAGAAACAAAGTTCTATTGCCTTATCTACAGCTGAAGCAGAATATGTGGCTGTTGCATCTTGCTGCACCCAACTCCTTTGGATGATGCAAACCTTGCAGGATTATAAAATCACTTGTACTCCACCTATCTCCATCTTATGAGATAACACGAGTGCAATCAACATTTCAAAGAATCCAGTCATGCATTCAAAGACCAAGCACATCCCTATCAAATATCATTTTCTTTGGGAACAAGTGCTGGAATAAAAAGTCAAGTTGGAGTATGTTCCCTCTAAGCAACAAGCTGCTGATATTCTTACCAAACCGCTACCTAGGGAAACATTTGAATACCTCAGACAGAAGCTGGGAGTAGTTGATGCTTCAACCTGTTGTTGAAACTTGCCTGTTTCAGAGAAAAATTGGTGTACGCGAGTTGGATGAGGAGGATCCGCGTACATACACTGGTTTGTGCAGATACAGTTGCGTATATGAGGTTTGAAGGATATCAGCAGAGACAGACTCTGATAGTCTGATAGGGGTCTGTCAGAGACCATCTAGCACAGGTTCAGGGGGAGCAGATAATCTTCTAATGATGCATTGCTGGCATTACCTTAGAAGCTTTTGGTTCAAGTTCACAACTATTGTTGGTTTCAGGTGGAACGCTTGCAGAGGAAGAACAGAAAGAGAACATGGTTGATGATCTAAATAATGATTGACAGATGCTGCTGATAGTAGTTATTGATGACTTTCATAGTCTTGCTCAAGATATTTCGTCTCTATGTCATGTATATCTTCTTTTCATCAAGGTCATGTAACGACCTATTTTGGTTTGACCACTATGCTTGGGAAGAATGATGTAATGTAATTGGTTGTCATATGTAAATTTCTAATGTATCCCCACTTGGTTAGATGGATGATCCCCACTTGGTTGGGTGATGGATGTATGTATAGAGTCTTTTGTGGTAGGAAGGTTAGTTATGATCTATAAGTCATGGTTCTTTTTAAAGAATGTCTTTTTGTAGATCTTGCCTATAGTCAGGGGGCGCATGTTCAACATGGCACAACAGAGATTTCAACATGTACTCAGGGGGAGCACAACCCTTTTCCCTTGATGACAAAGGGGGAGAATGATCTTGAGGATCTTGGGGTTGCCATCAAGTCCAAAGGGGGAGATTGTTGGCATTATGGCACATGTTTGGTAGTTTTGGTACTATGGAATAGGTGTTGCCCTTGATGGCAACTCACTCTGGTGACAGATCACAGTTCAGGCACTTAGAAAGAAGAAAAAGACATATACACAGGTTCACTTTGACTAAGCCGCATATATACGTGGGTTGGACGTTCCCAAGGCGTGTATGCATATACATGCACTTTCATGCAAGGAAAAGCGTGTACATGTGGGAAAACTTGTTTCTAGTCCGTGGTATTTAGTCCTTGGTATTTGAACCTATGGTTTTGGGCCATGTTATCTCGTCATCAGTGTTGATCCCAAGTATTGGGTCCATGGTATTGAATTGTTATGGTTTTGGACCATGGTATTGTGAAAGGCGTAAGACTATAAAAGAGGAAGGAGATCATTTGGCAAGAGTTGATCTGAATTATTGAATATCTGAAAAAGTGTTACATCTGGAATACACTGATTGGGTTATGGTGCAGATCTGGATCTGAAGGAAGAAGGAACCTGAGCGCAAGGAGAAGGATAAGTTCTTTTGATGGGTCAAAATCTTAAGGCTTGAATGATAGTATCTTTGTATGATTTTGATCTGTTCTGTGTGGCACTTGCTTGATCTATAAATCTGATAATCTGGGTAAAGTAATATCTAAACATTTGAAGGGGTAAATTACCTTAAGAGATCTGTACGTAGGTTCAGTGAAGCACAGGTGCGTATACACGCAGGTTCTGTAAGGCGGAAGTGCGTATACGCAGGTTGATCTCAGCACAGGTGCGTATACACGCATTTTCTGGAAGGCGGAAGTGCGTATACGTAGGTTGATCTTAATACAGAAGCGTATACACACAAGTTTCTGAATATTGAAGTAGCGTACATATCATAATTTATGTTCTAGCTGCTTCTGTTGATTATTGCAGTGATCTGGTTTTAGAATTTGAGGTGTGATTACAGTTACTGTGATCTGGGTACAATTGACAAAGAAGTGTTATTTTGATTCAGTCTTGACTGGTGAAATGGTAATTGGTTGATGCAGAAATTCTTGATGTTTGATTGATCCTATTTGTGGATCTAGTCTGAAAATTTATGAAACGTGGTCCCTGGAAGAAAGAGAAGGTTGTAGCCTTCTGCAGGTAGCAGCTTGCGTACTAGTATCTCAACTAGTACAAGAACTAAGGGGGTTGTAGCTCCCTTCTAGGAGAAGCTGGAAAACGAGAGAAGGGTTGTAGCTCTCTGCAGGTAGCAGCCTGCGTACTGGTAAAGGACTGCACCAGTACAAAATCATTGTAAAAAGAAGTTTCTAATTAAAAGAAGATAGAGATGAATTTTAGCAGGTGGTTTTCACCCACATTGGGTTTCCACCTTATATCTTGTGTTCTTATGTGTTTTTATCTGTTTTATTGTTCCTGGAAACTATTTATATGATTATGGTGCATAACTTAATGATCAATATCTGTAGAATAAAGTAAATTATAAATCTTCATAGTATACGCGGGTTTCCTTATCTGTAGTTGTGTATGTATGCGGGTTCATTTGACTGAAGTAGCATATATGTTCTAGGTTTGAAAAAGTAAAGAATTGATCAGATAATATTGATTCACCCCCCCTCTCAGTATTATTTCCAACAAAAATTTTTGACACTGGTTAAAGGTTCTAGTATATCTGGATCTTCTTCAAACATAAATCATCTGAATGAGGATAAAATGGTTGAATTATTTCATATAAGGATAACTTCTAAGCACAAGAAAATAGATACATTATATGATAGTTGATCACAGGGAAATTTAATATTTGAAGATTTAGTTAAGAAATTGAGTTTGGAGACATAGAATCATTCAAGACCATACCCATTAGGTTAGCTAAATAAAGAAACTTAGATTAATTTCACAAATTAGTGTTGGTTAAAATTTTCCATCACAACTAATTACATTGATGAAATGGATTTAGATGTGATTCTAGCAGACATATGTGGAGTAGTGCTAGGAAGCCCTTATATCTATGATCATGATGCAGTGTTTCATAGGAAAGAGCATAAATATCACCTTAAGAAAGATGGGATTGAATATATTGTTAGGGCACATAAACTCAAAGCACACTTGAATTTAGTTTCAGTTAATTAGATGATGTGATTAATAAGTTCAAATAATAGATATGTACTCATGGTTGTAAAAGAACAACATAAGGATCAACATGAAGCTTTTTCACGCTTTGAATCTCAGTTTAAAGATAGATTGGTTAAAGTGGTAGATTCTTTTCAAAATCTATTTAAAGAACCAAAACATCTTCCTCCTAAGCGAGAAATACAACATGAGATACAATTGATTTCTGATGCCCCTCTTCCTAATATCGGAATGTATCGCATGTCAGTTATAGAGAACGAAGAAATAAAGAAACAAATGCAATAATTGATTGAAGAAGGTTTCATTCAACACAATTCATCTCCATGTGGCTCACCCATAATTTTAGTTCCTAAGAAAGACGGGACATGGAGAATGTGTGTCAACTTTAGGGCCTTAAACAAAATCACAATCAAGAACATGTATCCTCTTCCTAGGATAGATAATTTACTTGATCAACTGAAAAATGCTATTTATTTCACTAGCTTAGATTTAAGAAGTGGGTACCATCAAATTTTCATTCTAGAAAATGACATTTGGAAAACTACATTTAAAACTAGGCAATGACTATTTGAATGGTTAGTTATGCCTTTTGGTTTTTGTAATGCGGCAACAACTTTCATGCGGGTTATGAATGATGTATACCACCCATACATTGATAAATTTGTCATAATATACTTAGATGATATGGACCTTCCGTTCTAGTATGGAAGAGCATGTTAGGCATGTTATGCAGGTTTTCGAAGTGTTGCACAGGGGGAAATTGTACATTAAACTTTCCAAATGTGAGTTTGGGAAAACTTCATTGAATTATCTTGGTTACATAGTTGGAGGTGGAAGTTTGAAAATAGATCCAGCTAAAATCAATGTGATTGTTAGGTGGCCAAGACCACAGAATGTGACTAAAGTTAGAAGTTTTATAAGTGCAATTCCGTATTGGAGGAAATTTATTGCTTAGTTTTCTTTGATTGCATCACCATTACATGCTTTAATAGGTTCTAAAGTTCCCTTTCAGTGGGGAGGAAAACAACAAAAATCTTTTGATACACTTAAGCAGAAAATTGTCACAACACCAATCTTAGCTTTACTAGATCTTCAACAACCATTCGAAATTGAAATAGATGCTAGTGGTTATGCAATGGGTGTAGTGTTACTTCAAAAATGGAAACCAATTTGTTTTCATTCTAAAACTTTTTCTAAGGAAGTAATGAATTATCTGAAATATGATAAAGAACTGTTTTCTTTGGTTGAAAGTGTTAATAAATGGAAACATTATTTAATGGGTAAGGAAACAATGATTCACACAAATCATCAGCTGCTTCAGTACCTTCAGTCTCAAACTAAGTTGCAATAATCTCGTCATTACAGATGGAGGGGATTTCTTCACCAATTTCACTTAGTAATTACGTACAATAAAGGTGTCACAAACAAAGTAGTTGATATGTTGTTTAGACCATATTTGAATGCTTTAGTAGCGCTGCAGGATAGTTCTTTAAAACATGAAAGTTATATAGAACAATATAGTACAAATGCTGATTCCAAAGATATTTATGAATCATTAACTCATGGTGCTCAGGTGGAAGAAGTCAATTATCATATTCATGATAGGTTGTTATATCATTTGGGTAAGTTGTGCATACCATAGACAAGAAAGAGCGCATGTCATTCGGGAAGCACATTTTTCTCTCATTTCAGGACATTTTGTAGTAAACAAGACAATGGCACAAATTCAAAGGTATTGTTACTAACCTCGCATGTATGAAACAATTGTTAAGTAAATTAAAGGATGTGTGATATGTTCGACCAGCAAGTCAAGCAATTGAAAGATTAGTTTGTACATGCCACTTCTAGTTCCTTTGCGACCATGGGACAACATTTCCATGGATTTTGTTGGAGGACGTCCTATGTTTAGGAGTAGGCATGATTACATGTATTTTGTGGTTGATAGATTCAACAAGATGTGCATTCTTGTTCCATGAGAAAAGAAAGTGACTATTGAACAAACTGCAAATATGTTCTTCGAACAAGTGTGGGTTCATTTTGGGATACCTATTTCCATTATTTCTGATCGAGACACTCATTTTTTAGGAGATTTTTGGTCCACTTTGTAGGGACTCATGGACACAAATCTGAAGAATAGCACAAATGTTCATCCATAGACCAACAGATAGAAAAAAGTGGTGAATAAGACAGTCATTCATATTCTCCGAGGTTACCATAGTAAACATCCTAAGTTGTGGGATGAATCTTTACCTTATGTGCAACATGCTTACAACCGAGCCTTGCATTCTTTGACTAATTGATTGCAATTTGAAACATGTTTTGGGTATCTACCAAAGTCATTGATGGATTTCATGTTCAGTGAAGAGGATAAAGTGGGTGAACATGATAATGCAAACAAAGCAGTTGAGTTCATTCAACGGATATAGAAGATACATGAAGTAGTGTAGGATCAGCTAGAGAAGATTCAGACAAAGTATAAAATGCGCCATGAAAAGCATCGAGTTGATCATCAATTTCAGGTTGGTGATCAGGTATGGTTGTATATCAGTAAAAACATGTTGAAAGGAGAAGGTAAGAAAATGAACCCCATTGGGTATGGTCCTTTAAAGATTGTTAAGACGATTGGAAATAATGCATTTCGATTAGATTTACCTCCTTAAATGCATATTTACTCAGTTGGAAGTGTACAAAATTTGAAGTTGTATGAACCTCCAATGATCATGGACCCTAAGGAGGATACACAAATTCCGACTGTTGATGATTTGGCACCTGAGTATGTGAATGAGTTTCAGGAAGATACTATCTTGGATAGGAAGGTTCGATCTTCAAGGTGTGGATATGTTAAATATCTTCAAATGTGACTCAAAGGCATGAATCTGAGCAAGGCGAGGTGGATAGAGATCAAAAGAGTGAGGGAGTTGTACCTTCACTTTATATCTACTTAAAACCAAAGTTTTGGTGGTCCAAAAGCTTTCAAGTGGAGAGGATTGATCCAGGAGGATCTTGTCAATCCAGTTTGAGTAGAGAGTCTAGTTAATATTCAGCTTTACTAGTGTTCCTCAGTGTCCAGTGTTAGTTACTTATTATGGTGAAAATGGTCTAGTTTTTCGTTATGGTGTTTGAAGAATATTGTCATGATGTGATAATATCAGTTGTAATGGTTTCTTTATATGGTGATGTAAAAAAAAGGTTTAAATCCTAAGCTAAGGTCTAAAAACCTAATTTTATAAACCTATATTACATGACCTAAGTCCTAAATGGTAAGTTGCAAAGGTGTTAGTCGTAGAATTAAACCTATGTTACAAAACCTAAGGCATAAATCATATAAAACCCACCTATCAGACCAAATGTTAAAAATCAAATGCAAAAACCATTGCATACTTAACCGTGCATGTTAGATAGCAGCGGAACCATCAGACAACGACATGTGAATGCAACAGCAAGGGGTATTGTTACTGCGTAATTTAGAGACTAGTGGAGGTTTGTAACTGTCGAAGGTTATACAAAATGTGAATGGGTTGTTAGATAGCGTCAGAACCGCCAGATGGAAGCCAAAACGGTTGCCAGAACCGTAGGGATAAACAATGCAGATGACAGAGCATAGTTAGATCGCGACGTTCACATGCTAGTGGTTAACCTTTTCCACACATCACCTGACTGCCAGTTTGAATTGAAGTCTATTTTTGGGTTTTGTTGCGAATTTGGTTCATTTTTAATGTAACTAATGCCTAATGTCTTCATGTGATAAGAACGAGACCTATGTACACTTAATACAACACATACATGCCTATCTTAGCCTGAGGGAGTTCGAGTGAACCTTAGGAGACTATAAATTCATTCTTATGCTCATGTAAAAGGCATTGGAGAGATTTTGAGACTTGTATGCATATTCTGAGCTAAGGAGGAAATTCTTGTTTTCAGTGTATCTTGGTTGTTTGGAGGCAGAATCAGGAACCGAGATAGGTGTTGGATAGCTAGGAGAGAGAGATTTCTATTAACAGAGACTAGAAATTCCTACGTGAACATTCATCTGGTGTTTTTTCTTTGTAAAAGACCTCTTTCGATCAATTGTAATAAAGAGGATGCCCATCTTGAAAGTGGACCCGAAGATGTAGTCCATCAGGGACAAACTCCGTAATCAATGTTTGTTGTCTTCTATCTCTATTATTGATACAAATTCATGTTTAATTATGCTTCTTAGCTTCTTGATTAAGTCTTAGTTCAACTGCTTTCCTTCAGTCTTCCACATTTAACACTTAAAGTTAACAATCAATTCATTGTTGGAAAATAATCCATTCTACTTCAGTTTAGTTTATGATCAATTTCAGATCACCATTGGTTATGTTTTCGACAAGCGGAGAAGGACCGGGAATGTGCAACCTCAAGAAGAGTTAGTGTTTCAAGTGAAGGATGCCTATTCATGTATACTACAATGAAGGGTGTTGTTGGGAATGGGGCACCTAGACCATGAGAAACATGTCTAAAAGAAGGTCGACTAACATTGAGGGAAACAAATGAGTGGCTACAAAGTGAAAGGGGAAGTTTTTGTAGCGTGTGGAATGTTTCTTGTGCACCAATGTCCCTATCAACAACTGTTTTTGATAATATTTTTTGCACAACATTAACAACAGGTGCTTCAGGGTGGAAAACCTGCGAGACACGTGACAACATTTGGTGATAGCTTTCTGATATTGTCTCCAGTTTCACTGCATATTTCGAGATGTAGTGGAGAAAAACATGGTGAGACAAAACCGGTTGGCAATCGATGTTTTCTCGCCATATGGATATCATATCAGAGTCGTGTACATTTAACATGATGTCGTTACGAGTGGGGACATATTTCTTTCATCCATTGTCGTCAATAATAAAAGAAGATGTGGGGTGAAAATCACATGGAACTCCATAACAAAAAACAAGAGCATGACCTTTTTTGTGAAGGCAGGAAGAGGGGTATCGTTTTATATGTCATTGAACACAATTAACATCCTCATAGTCCTAAATGTGAGAGGATGCAAATATCAATGGTGATGGAAAGATGCATGGGTCATGCTCTATAGAGTGGTGTACATAAGGTTCACGTTGTTCAGTAGGCCAAGGATTCCAAGCAGAAATATGTTGATCGAAATAGGACTTTTCTCTATCGACTACGACTTGGTCATGCTAATCAAGGTTATCCATATTAGGTGTGTTTTCCATCCAGAGGAAAACATGTATGTGTGAGGAGCCCCTATGTTTCCAATCATACCTTCAAAGATGAGAAAGTAAAATTTGTGAAGCGAGTGTACATCTAGGAAAAAAACAAAGAGGAGGATGGTTAGGAAAAAGCTTGCACCAGATGTCATTTGTATGGAAACCTTGAAGACCTATTCGAGGAAGAATGTGAATCAACAATGAATGTACTGTGATGTTCTTGATTATATTTTGGAATCTCCATCGAGATATCTTTGATGAATCCAAGGGGGGACTGCTAGGCATGTCCATGTGTAGGTCATGCCATTTGGTGTCAGTTGCACTAAGGGTGATGAAGAAAGTAGGGCTACCTATTTGTGTGATCATATTAGCGAGTTCACCTCTGTGTTTGTTCCAGAATGAGCGTGTCCCCCTAAGGCCTCACCCAAAGTGCATAATCTGGTCAGGAAGCATGGAATCAGGCATGCCATGGAGGCATGCATGAAGGTTTGCAACAGTCATTGGCAAGCCCTCTTCAAGGCTTATTTTCACGAAAATAGCAAAAACTGCTTGATTACGATGTCGCAACATAAGATTGTGCAAGTAATATTGAAATATTGGATTTTGTCCAAAATGTTTATCATAGTAGTGTATGAGGTGCAATGCATATTCTTGCATTTCAACTTTTCTAAGCTGTGGTTAACCAATCATGGAAACCCATTTAGGGAAGAGTGCGGGGAAGGCCATACCAAAGAGGCCTTTTGTGGCATATTCACTGATAGCAGAGAGGGAAACATAGGGCCAGAAAAGTGAAGTAGTGGAATTAGGATAGGGAAAGTGTAGGTAGTTGCATATTTCTTCAAGCTCATTATGGGAATTTGGGATTGCTAATAAAAAATAGGATGGTTGGAGGTTCGTTGTCTCGGGATGTGCAGGAATGTCATTATTGAAAGTAGGGAAGGTAAGCCCTGGTTAAGGAGAGGAGGGGGTGATGCAAAAGAGGAGAGAAGAGATATCGGCACGGTGGGTTGAAAAGGTAGATATTGCAGCTCGGTCCATATGGACATCCTTGTAGTAGGGATCATGAGCTAGTTTGTACTCTAAAGCTGCAACACGTGTCTTGCTTATAATGAAATCATATGTTTTGTGGTCATAACCATGTCTAGTAACAACTACGATGTCCAATTCGAAAACCAAGCATGTTAAGATGTTGGAAATAATAGTTATGTCTTGGGGAAACAAATAGTATGACCAATGTACTTGTACTCCCCACCTTGTGCATCGGTGACTCGAAATATTGGGTTGACACATGCTATGAGAATTTCCTCTATTTCTGTTAGAGCAGCAAGGCCAAACAGTTTGTTTCCAGGGTCCATGTTGTTTGCAAGGGAGAAGCGGTGGGTGGACTTTGTAGTTGCACATTGGGAGCAACAAATGTTAGCATGCAAGAATATCATTTTCATATTTGGATATGATTCCTTGCATATGGAGTAGATATTCAAGGGCGAGAGATTATCTATCCTTTCACAAAATCAGTGGTGTGCATGGTTAAGGGCATGGTTGAACAAATTATGGAGATGGGAGGGCGAAGAAGCATGGGTCGATGGTGGGGTGTGTGATGTAGATGGGGAAGAATTGGAAGTGAATGGAGGAAGCTGAAGGGAAGGTATATTGGGAGTAGGCAATGTTGAAAGGGACGAGTTTGCAAGCGACATTTGGAGATGTTGGGGAAGAGAAACATTATACGAGGGTATAGCTGGAGAGTTTTGTGGGTTTACAATAGCTTTGTATTTGATATGTCTTTGTTTGTTGTAGGTGTCTTTATTATATGCATAGAGGAGTATCTTGCGAACATTTCTTGAGGGGTTTCTAGAAGACTTTGGCATGTCCATCCTGATACAAACATGGGGACATGAAAATTAGTGAATACAATAGATGAGAGAGAGTAGTATTGAACGCAAAGAAAGAGTACATGGAGGAGTTTTCATAGGAGGAATAATGTTTAAAGGAAGGGGAGGGAAGAAATATAAATTCAAAAGGTAAGGAAATAGGAGCAAGTGTATATTTATGTATTTTTTTTTTTGCAAATTGTGAAATAGTGTGTACATCCACATAGTATTTGTTTTTTTTTTTTTTAATTATTATTATTATTATTTTGGAAATTGCAAAAGAGTATGCACATCCACATATTAGTTGTGTGGCATGAAGATATGCACAAGGCAAGAAGTATAAACACGCAAGATGCGAGATAAGTAAATATCAATTATATTTTTTGTTTTTGTTCTATTTTTATTTTTGCAAATCAGGAAGAGTGTGTACATACAAGGCAATAAGTATAAATATCCAAGGTGCAACACAACTAAAGATCAATTATATTTAAGGTGCAACATAATGAAGAAACAACTTTTTCTAACAAGCCAATGTTTGTATTTAATTGTACAAAACACACTTTAAAAGGATGCAAATATACTACCTTGTTTAGAACTAAGAACACAAGAGCATATATATTTTATTTAAAGGTAAAATATGCATCATTATCTAAAGGTGGAAGTTGCAACATGTAGCATAGGTATATATCCATAGAGGATAGAAATAGAATGATAAAGTGAACAAAAGAAGAGGGTGGTAGGGGAAGAAATGAGAATGAACAGAGAAGGATATAAAAGTTTTTTTGGTTGTAGGTGTCTGTATTTATGTGCATAGTGGAGTCTCCTGTGGACATTTCTTGAGGGGTTTCCAAAAGACTTTGGGATGTCCATTGTGATGCAAACATGGGGACACAAATATTAGTGAATAAAGGAGATGAGAGAGAGTAGTAATGAGCACAAAGAAAGAGTGCATGGAGGAGTGTTTGTAGGAGGAGGAGTATTTAATGTAAGGTGAGGGAATAATTCTAAATTCAAAAGGGAAGGAAATAGGAGCAAGTGTTTATTTGTGTTTTTTTGCAAATTGTGAAAGAGTGCATACATCCACATAGTGTTCTGTTTTTTTTTTTTTGGAAATTGGAAAAGGGTGTGCACATACACATATTAGTTGTGTGACATGAATGGATCCACAAGGAAAGAAGTAGAAAGATGCAAGATGTGAGATAAGAAAAGGCCGATTATATGCTTTATTTTTATTTTTTATTGCTGCAAATCGGGAAAGATTGTGTACATCCAAGGAAATAAGTGTAAAGATCCAATGTTCAACATAATTAAAGATCAAATAGATTTAAGGTAAATAAAAAACAAGCTTTTCTAACAAGATAGTGTTTGCATTTAATTTCACAAAACACACTTTAAAAGGATGAAAATATACTACCATTTTTAGAAAGAAGAAAAAAAGAGAATATATATTATATTTAAAGGCAAAAGATGCAACATTATATAAAGGTGGAAGATGCAACATGTAACATAGGTGTATATACATAGAGGAGAGATGTATAATGATGAAGTGATCAAAAGAAGAGGGTGGTAGGGGAGGAAATGAGAATGAATGTAGAAGCATATAGAAAATTGTTGTCTACATTTCGGTGTGACATGGGGGGAGAAAAGGGAGTCTCAAAGGTGGAAAATAACTGAAGCAGTAGAATTTTTTTTTATATCTTGGAGGACAAGGGAACATGCAAAGCCATAGTTGATTTCCCCTGAATTGATTAGTACAAGCTTCATGCAGTCGACATGATCTAAAAATGGGTCACTTAGGCCCCTTGTATAACTTACAAGGACCTCTCCCACCTGCAAAGATTAAATGTTCCCAAGTCTTTGTGATTAACCAATGCAGAATTAAATATGTGCTTGAAATAAGGTGTATGCTTATGTTTATTGTTGACAATTTATGTACTTTAAAATATGTTGTTTATACTAAAATAACACATGCATATAATAGTAAACAATGTAGCAATAAAACAAACACATGGACAACAATATTAGTTAGGAGTTCACCCAAAACTTCTTGGGCTACATCTCCATGAGCTCTAGTCAACTCAACTAGGCTCTTTGGGATTGGCATCAATATTTTTACAAGCTCTCTGGCTCAACTCCACATTTTAACATAGAAACAATGGGTTTAGAATGCCATTCTATCCCCAGCTTTGAAGCTCTCAGCCTTCTTCCTCTGGCATTGGCTCTTAGGCTCTGGCTTCTTGGCTCTGTCTCGGCCTCTGCGCATTTGCTTTTGCTCTATCTCAGTGTTGCCTTCTTTTTTTCATTCTATCATTCTGTGGCTTTTTAAGCCAATCGACACTGGTCAGTTTGTTTTCCCCTTCGTGCTCTTCGGATTCTGACCTCTGTGTGCTCACATCCCCTTCTGAGCATTTAACAATAATTTTTTAATGCTTTTAGGGAAGGTGATCACCTATTTTGTAACAGAATGGGTCATCGGAACTTCAAAATCCCCAGAAACAATGTTCCCTGTTTACACAGAGAAATACATTCAAACACGGGAAAAATCTGCCAAAACACTATTTATCGGACTTCAAATATCCATAAATCCACCCTATTCTTCTATCGGGTCCACCTTTTAATTGCTTATCACATCTTCACCATTGATCTGAAAGATCTAGATCCAACGACTGAGATCCATTCAGGACGGCTCATTTGTACACGGGTTAACTGCCCAAAAAGGGTGGTTTTCTCTCTCCAGGTCTTCGCCACGTGGCAGCCAGTGTATGGGCTCGGGTGGAGCACGGCCAAAACCACTTACCGCTTAAAGGCTACTCGAAATCTCGCTTGTTTCCTTTGTACTAAAAAAATACATTAAACACTGAAAATATCAAAAAAGGGCTTTATGGCAGACTTGAAATGTTATACATATGAATTCATAAACCCTTTCGAGTCTGGTTAACCATTGAAGTTATTTGTTTTTATAAATAGTGTGAAGAGGAAATGACAACATGAATCCATTGAACGAAGCTTGTGGATAGCACCAGGATCAGTGGAGAGTATGGACAAGTCTTTTTCTTGGACACCCATGAGTTTAGTTGCAACATCATCAAAAGCCGTGACATTTTCCAGTAAGCCTATGTGGTCATGCATTTCAAATTTCAACACATAGTGATAGTCACATTTTGGGAAGTTCCCACCACATTTTCTGCAACGACACATTCCTTTTGAGTGGTTGACAACTTTTTTGATGCACTAGGTGCCATCAGATGAGGAAGAGAATGCAGGGAAATATAAATCTTGCATGTCAATAGAGGTGATTGTTCCATGAATAGAGAACCATGCTTCTTTTTCAAAGGGATGCAAGTCTATGAGGTCGACAATTGTACATTGTGGGTGGCCTCGCTTAGAAGACCCATAGAAATTTCTACTTAATGATAGTGAAGAACCCAATCAACATTTTTCATGAAACCATGACTGAAGCTGGTGAGTCTTTGGAATGTTGGGATCTAGCAAGAGGTGCTGGTGGAGATTATCCCTAGAGTTCTTCCATTAAACTCAGCTATGTTCCCCCCTTTGATTGCAAGCATAGTTGGCGCACTAGAAGATCTGAGTTCAACGAGTTCCTTACCTATAGTTTGGGAATGCTCGCCCCATAGAGTGATTTTGATACTATACCCAGAGATATCTTCCAAGATGAGAGTTTTTCTAGGTGTTTCAAATCCATCTCTTCAATGAATAGTCGAGGTTGGAGAAGTTGACCTCACCATGCTAATGATGCCCACAATTGAGACAAGGTTTGTAGATATGATTTCACTTATAGATTTGAAATGGAAGCGATGGAAAGGAATTGTCAGAACATCATCCATGAAAGGCTCAATAATGGAAGTTGTAGAGAGGAAGACTTCCTATTTTCTATTGAGATGGGTGTAATTTGTGTTTGTTGGTTTGACTGTCCCATGTAAATCTTCCCAATTTGGACAAGCTCATGCAAGGAATCTGATAACTCACCAAAGGAAGGGATATGGATTGAATCATTGGCAAAATCAATGATGTCAAATCCAAAGACCTTTCTAGAGGCTCGAGCATTGTTGTATGAGCGAAGTTTGTTTTTTTAAGCACCCTACCCTAGATCGACCATTATTTGTGGTAGGGGCTTAGGGCCATGAATGGAATGGCAGCAAGCACATTAGAAGACAACTGTGTTTATGATGAAGCAGAACCCTATGTCAAAGCAGGAGTATGCGAGAAGGGACCATGTGACATTGAAGAGCCTGCTTGGTATGTGGACGACTGTACAATTTGAAGAAGGGCCAAGTCCCCAATCAAAGTTGCATGACATTTGAGAAATTTGAGTTCAAGAACTTTTATAGTCATGAAAAAGAAGGAAAGAAAAAGGAAATCAATGCGGCATTAGTTGGAATGTTAGTGGAGAATAAAGGGAAGAAAAAGTAAAACATAAAGGATGTGGCAAAGAGAGTGAACATACGCACAATTTTCCAAAAGTGTGAAAGTGGCTTCTTTGAGAACGATAATTGACCCCAATTGAAGGCCACCAGGGATGACATGGGCATTATAAGCAAATGAAAGCAAAGTTCTGTGTTGAGAGGTACTGTCAGAGAGGGAAATGTGGTAGCATTGGGACGATTTCTTTGTCAAAGGAAGAAGGCCGAGTTAATCTTTTTGGAGTGATGGTTGGATCATTATAGAGCCAACTAGGAACAAAGTGATAGCATTCACTATTAAGGTAGGCTCCATGATGAGGAGGAAAGGAGGTGTCCTGGAAGGTGAAAGCAAGTGAAATGTTGTCAACATTGAAAGGTAAGGGGAAATCAATCATGATATTTTTAATCATAGAAAGGTGCCTCTCTATATATGACATTTCAGAAACTCCACAGCCCACTATTATATACGTACTGATAATGTAGATATTCTTCTTACAGTAGAAACGTGCAAAAAAAATTCTATATATGCAACATGATAACATTGATGGTTGGCATCTGATTTTACAAGGTGATATGGTTAGAAGGTTCTTGATTCTCAACTGCTTGTAATGGAATTTTGGGACAGGTATTCATGTGAAGGCAACAACAAAAGGACGTGCAGAAACAAAAATAAGAGGGTAACAACAACAAAACAAATTGCAACCTGAAAGGCAACATAATAGAGTGAGGTGAAGAGGCTAAATATAGCATACGTTCATCCACCCACTAAGAAAAGGGAGCAATACATGAGAGTAATGACATATGACATAGAGCTTGGTGCTACTAATGATAGATATTTTCGTGCAAGCAAGAATAAAGTGAGAATAAATGCACATAGTCAGTCCATTAATTAGATTAATGAAAAAAGGAGCCCCCGAGACCAAGATGTGTGGATAATATTTAAGCCTTAATCATTAAAAAATGTGGCATATTGATTAAATATATATCAGAGAGTTTGGGCATTGAGACTTTGACATCCGAAGAATCCTTTTGGAAATCTCCAAAACCCAAAGTCTGATCCATTATATTAATGTGGCTCTTTTCAATAAATGTATATTATAAAGTGGCCAGGGCATAAAACATATGATCTTCGTGCGAGTGAGAATAAAGTGAGAATAAATGCACATAGTCAGTCCATTAATTAGATTAATGAAAAAAATATTCGCTGAGACCAATATGCGAGCATAGAATCTAAGCCTTACTCATTAAATAATGTGGCATATTGATTAATATATATTAGAGTTTTTTGGCATTGATAATTTGACATAAGAATAGTCCTTTTGGAAATGTCTAAAACCCAAAGTCTGAGCCATCATATTAATGTGGCTCTTTTTAATAAACATATAATATAAAGTGGGTAGGGCATAAATTATATGATGATCAACTGTTGGTGTAAGGACCCACATTCCATGTCATTCTCTCCATTCCTACATATCATAGTTAATGGATATCCGAGTTTTCGTTTTGAGACATTAAAAAACCCTAATAACATCATTCGTCGATACTACGATATGCCAATATCCTGATATGTTGATCGAGAGTTTGATTTTGAGGTTTCGAAGTTCAGAGCTTAAAGAAAATTCCATGTTTATTAGGCACCCAACTGAGGGTAATTGCTTCAATTGTTGCAGGAAGCCTACATTCTAAGAAATAAAAATTATAGCCTGCACTAGACCAACACACTCGCAATTTGATTGCCATTGCCAAATTATGTATCAAGGTCTATCTTGAATACAAAATGTTCACATATTTATTAATTCCAGAGCATAAATCTAAGGTAACTTTGTTTTAAATTTTAAATGGTTAGCACTAATTAATAAATAGTCCCTGAGGCCAAGCGCATGTTACAACATGTGGAAATGACTCTTTAATAAACAAATATTGGAAATTTAAGCTATCAAAGTTTTTTTGAAAACATTTATTACCAAATTTCGATGAATATAAAGTGCAAAATAACGCAAATAACACATATCACATATTATAAAACACTATTAGAGAAATACCCATATCAGAGTTTTTTGTTATGAGTCCATTATGAAACTTGCGATAAACCTGATTTCTGATATCTGATGGACCCACCTGCCACATCATTTCCTCTGCTTCCTTATATTGGAGAATTCCATATGAGAGTTTCTTAGGCTAGGTTTCCTTATTTTATTTTTAGTTTTCCTAAATCTAAGTTTGTTGTTAATAAAAATTTGTTTTAAATTTTAAATGATTAGCACTAATTAATAAATAGCCCCCAAGACCAAGCTCATGTTACAACATGTGGCAATGACTCTTTAATAAACAAAAAGTGGAACTTTAGGCTATAAGAGATTTATTTTGAAAACCTTTATAAGCAAAGTTCGATGAATAGAAAGTGGAAACTAATACAAATTAAACATATCGCGTATTATAAAACACTGTCGAAGAAATACCCATATCAGAGTTTTTGTTATGAGTGACATTATGAAACTTTCGATAAACCTAATTTTTAATATCTATTGGACCCACCTACCACATCATTTCCTCCACTCCCTTATATCAGAGAATTCCATATTGGAGTTTTTGATCCCTTATATCATAGAATTCCATATCGTAGTTTTTGTTATGTGCCACTTTTTAAAAGTTTTGATATCGTATAACCTCCAATCTCTAATATGCAATATAACCTCCAACCAATGATATGATTTAATCTTTGATATGTCAGGCCAGATTTGATTTAATTTTCGGATTAATTATAAAATCAGATCTGCTTTCACATCAGAACTTTTGAAATGACACATATCTAAAATCACCGATATGACGTAATCTGTAATATTCCTAATTAGCTATGGCTAATTGGAATATTTGATTTTGTTTGAATTTTGCCTTCTATAGTTATTTGTAAATAAAAAGTGAGGAAGGGGGAAACATAACTCGCTTTAGAATAAAAAGTCACTTCCTAGGTAGCACAACGTTGTTACTTAAGGGAGAACCAAGGGGGCTAAAGGGGGATGCAGAAATGGGGCCCACGTAGACACATGGAGGGACTGCACAGGAAGGAAGGAACACATGGCAAAAAGGGGATCACGCAGGAGAAAGTGAGCCTAGGGATTGTGAGAGGCAGAGGCTATAAAATAGAGAGGAACCCCCTCATTTGGGATCATTCTGGTTATGAGCATTTGTGATAGTCATTTCGACTTAGAGCACACTCGTTGTTTAGCTAGTCTGTAGCACTGTTTAGTGCATTGAGTGTCTCTGTTTGGAGATCTGACCCTTAGCACCGAGGACTTCGAGTGCCCGCTCAGGAAAGGTGTTTCCATTGGCATTCTAGCAGTAGTTTCATCAGCATTTCAGCAGTAGTTTCATCAACATTTCAGTAGCAGTTTCATCAGCGTCTTTGAGGAACTATGCAGAACCCCAAGGGGGTGATTTTCAGGGGTCGGCCATTTCAGAAAAGCTTGCTGTGTTTTTCTGGGTTTTTTGAGTAGAGTCCAATTCCAGAGTTTCAGCCTTTTTTGGGGAGGGGAGCAGCCCCAAATCCTCATTTGATTTCCAGTAGCAACAGTAGCACAACAATTTTCTAGCAGCTGGGACGCAGATCAATGTGAGGCCATTCCAGAAAAGCTTTCTTGGTTTTCTTGGGTTTCTTTAGTAGAGTTTGAATCCAAAGTTTTAGCTTTTTCCGAGGAGGAGAGCAGCCCCAAATCATCATTTGTTTTCTAGCAGCAGCAATAGAACAGCAACAACATCCACGTAGAGAGGCCATTCTTGTCATTTTGATAGTATTTCTTCACTTGCCTTGTGCAAGTCAAGGTGCCATCTGTCTAATCACCTCTTGTACTCCTTTATTGCTCAGTGTAATAAAATGTCTTAGCATTTCTCGCTACATTTCTTGTGTATCTACTTATATTCTTGGTTTACATTATTATCTACTATTCCACTGTTATTTTATCACTTCTGGGTTATTATATCATTTTCACATATTTGGTTGGAGTTTTTGCTGGGGTTTGAGGAATATTCCGGATTAGGAATATTACATAATCTCCCAATCGCCGATATGGTTTCAGATCTGATGGGAGTTATCACAACTATTTAACATAATATTGCATCCGCTCCTCATCAGAACTTTCCATATATCCCAAGTTTTGCAGAGTGTGTCATGTTAAAAAATTTGATACTCTAACCTCTGATATTCATCTGCATTCGCCACTTGTTAGACTTTGGTTTGGTTGTTGCTATTAAGTTTTGAATAAGTCACTATTAATGGTCTTAGGATATTTATCATTGGTTTTTCATTAGGCTTAGAAGATCCAAAACCAAAATGATAATTCTCCATAGAAATCTCCCAAAGATTGAAGCTTTCACATTGAAAATACTTGCTCCATTAGGCTGGAAAACGACGATTGGAATCACCCCTCCTATTGCTGCTTTAGCTCTATGGAACAATGTCAGGTTGAGGGCGTCCAAATGTGAAGGGCATATTTTTTTCACATGGGAATTGGGAGGCTTAGGGGTCATGACGGTGGGTGGAGGAGGTTCAAGTAACAAAGAATGGAGGAATTGAAGTGCAATGCTACTAATTACCCTTCTTTGTCCCGAGTACCATAACAAAAGACTGAATGGATCAGATGCGATATCACAATAAGACCAAGTATTTAATTATATCGGGTTCGACATATCAGAAGTCGGAGAGAGAGGGTTGTATACACAATGAAAAATATGATATGGGTATTCTCTGATATAAGGGAACGGAGGAGGAAATGACGTGGAAGGTGGGTCCAATGCATAAACATTTGAACCGAAGGATGAAATCTCGAGGTGTATAATGTGGCATGTATAATAAAACATCAGTCAGAGATTTTGGGAATAAAAAATTTGTGCCTTTATGCTATAGGGTTAAACATATAAATACTTGAGCACATAAAGCTTTGGGCCCATTTCTTCGAAAAGCTTTGGGCCCATTTCTTCGACACCTTTCCTTTCCACGTCACTTCTCCGCTCCCTATTAAAATATCCATGGACATCACATTGTCGAATTGGTATATTATTTCTAGGTCGACGAATCTGCTATAGTGTTGTGAGGAAGAAACTCGTAATAAAAATCCTATCGACTTAATTATTAATATAAAATATTAATAATATATGAATTGTAAGCTATAATTTCATTAATTAATTTTTAAGTAGATTTTTCATTAGTCCCCAATTCGAGTGTTTATAGGCATGATATTTTTGTTAGTCCTCTATATTATGATCATCCCTTTGTTCAAGGTCACGATGTCAAGACCACTGTTGACATTTAATGGTGCATGTGTTACCTAATTGTGGAGGAATGTTAAGGCTTGTCTTATCACCTTATTCCTACTCTATTTAATGAATTTCATTGCACTCGAACATCATTATTGGTTGGGGTTGTAGTTTGGTGCTTAAGATGCACAACATGAAACAATTGGTGATGTATGTATATGTTATCTACAAACAATGGAAAATGCATCTCTTGGTGCATGCTTTGGTTATGTTTCTTATTATATCTATAGTTCTTTTATAGATTGTGTTTTTTTTTTCTTTTTTTTTTTTATGTAACTTTTTCCTATCCTTGTTTACTCTTTCTTCTAGTTTTCAGTGCATCCATCTTAATATCTTTCTCATTTCATATGACTTTGTCTCCTTTTCTCACAAAGTGACCCTACTCCTATATTGCACTACTAAAGTGCTCATATATTTCTTTGCTTTGTTAGAGAGCTCTGCAGTTGGTTAACTCATCTAGTCCATCCCTTCCTTCTCTCTTCCTCTTTGTCTTACACCCTCCCATCTAGCTAACAATCTCCATGCCTTGTTAAGGTTGTTCCTCCTCTAGTCATTGCAGCACCAACATAAACTATCCTTTTGTTATGAGGGCTCAGTCCAATGAAGAATCCTTAACATGTAGATATAGGGATTATAATTCACATTTTGCTCATGATAATATATATGGGACATAACATGAAGGTCAAGTTAATTGTAGATTCTTGTCTGAACTTGGGGTGGTGGATAGTCTTGGACAACAAATTACTAACATAAGGAATAAAAGGTCTAGACAAACTAATACATGAAAATGATATATTTATATTGGCATACAAAAGCTCTAATGGGAAAAGTATTGGTTGAGCTCAATGAAGCCCAAGAAGAAAGTATCCTTTGTATAGATGCCTTGTAGCAACAATTTAACAAATTTGATACTAAAGTTTCAATTATCACCAAGAATCTTACCAAATTAGACCTTAGTAGTAGCAAGAAAGATTACTAGACTCTTGAATCCACCTAGGTGGATTCTCCCACCAGCTAATGATAGTTCACTTTAAAGCATTTTTGTGTCTCAAAAAGCTCTACATGGCTGCTTGGTTTTTTGTTACTTTATATGTTATGTTTATTCCCCTAGTTGTCTGCATAAGTGCAATAGTAATCTAAAGCAATATGATCAAACATTTGGAATATTTTACATGACTTCAAACTTATTAATGTGTTAATATTTTCATTAACAACTAATTAATAGTTATTAATATGAATATTTAATGCTTTCCTTTAGTCAATAATATAAAATAAAGTTTTCCTCACATACCAAAAATATTATTTCATTAATAAATGTTAATAAAATATTATTTAAATAATATTTCTATTATTGCAAATAACAACATGATAAGGCATTTAATCTTTAATAAAATTATGAAAGAAAAATCATCCCAAAAAATTGTAATAACAAAATTATAAATAAATATATAACTTCTTTTAATATCTTAATTATATTAATTTAATTTCATTAATAAATATACATAATACATAAAATAAGTTCCCTTAGGGAGATTATTTAGCAAACCCGTGAAAATGTAAAATAAATGTGAGTATAAAAGTTCCACATTCAAATTCTTGAAATTTAACCCTTAATGTCTTGTAAGGGCATCAAATATTTATAGTGGTAATGATTACAATGGGCATCATGTCACACGAGCACAAGCATGATTAGTAGAAATTCTCTCTCTTACACACATATAAAGTCTAATTTAATAATGAATTTGATTTTTGAAAGCAGGTTTCCACAATTGTGAGTCATGATGAAAGAGTTGTTTATGAAAAAAAAATGTGTGATAAAGAATTAAAATGTTTGAATTTCCCAATAAGCACTTCACCCATCATTAAAAACAAAAAGAAAATAAGCAAAACACTCACCCAAAAACAAAAGACAAAAAGTGAATTACTCACCTGGAATTTAAAACCTTTCAACTCCTATCACACAATGAATTTGATTTTTTCATTTTCAACAATTTTTTTCCATTATTTATAAATATCTTGAAATAATCTTTATACATAAGGATTAGTTTCAGCTCTGCGGAAGAGACGAGGGTTTCGAAACTCGGTAGTCATGCAAGCCGCACAATGTGCATTGATTCCGCCTTCGAAGGCTGGCAATCATGGGGTCTCCAATTGTGGTGAGCCATCTCGTCTCTCCCTCTATGGTCTGCGCAAGGAAATCTTTGGAGTACCAGTCGAGCGATGCTTCAGAAGAGCGGCGTTGGCTGCCCAGCCAATGGAAGGGCCAGGACTACAAGGATATAGAGTGAGGGCTTCATCTACAGAAAAGGGAAGCCACGTCATGGCTTTTAATCACGATTTAATTATAATCGGAGCCGGCATCGGTGGACATGGAACTTCCCTTCATACAGATGCAAAGGATACCCATCGCGGTGGGTGGATAATGGCGAGGGTATCTGAGATCACGCTTTGTGATGGAGTTGTCTTGAGTAGTAATGGAGTTCGTAAGATGGACAATCGCTAACACTGCGAAAGGTATGAAGAAACACTCAAGTTATTTACATATCAGACTTTCGATCTATACTATTATGATGCAGATCATGATCTCCATCGGTTTGAGCGATTGGTATTGAGCCCTTATCGGGCAAGCCCTCACATGATCCATGGCATTGTGCATAGATCGAGTCTTGGGCTCTTCGATCCAGACCCCCGTATTGTAGATCGACCCCTCTTCTAGTTAGATCTAGAAGCCTACGCACTGTATAAGCTGTGTAGAGATGAGCAAAAGATGTAGGGTAGAATCTCAGGGTTAGATCTACCAAAAACAAGATCTAGATCCCTGGTAAGAGCTTATAGTTTCTAAGTAATTGCAAAAACTCTGAAAGGAAAATTGAAATTAATTTGGATAAAAGAGCAGACTCTATTAAGTAAATGCAAAAAATTATAATGCAATAGCTGGGATACCCCATCAGATCACAAAATCTAATACATGGGGGCAGAGTGCTACGAGACACAAAATACCTTTGGGAATACAAAATTGCACCCCTGTCAACAATCATTCTCAACCTGAGGGGGCGCAACTGTCAATAGCAGGAATCCTCATAGGGCTGAAGGAAGTGGTACTGGTTCAGTAGTGAAAAAAACCAGGCACTATTTCCTTCAAAAGCATCCTACAAGGGAAAAACACAGAAGGAACAACACCGAATCAATTAGGTATGGACGCCAGGCCATACATACATTGTGGAACAACTGAATCATATCCCAGAATAAAACATAGATACACCAGAAACAGATGAGTAATGCAATATATATGAAAGACAAGCTATAATATGTAGATTTAACTGCTTTTGGCCCAAACACGCTGATCTATTTCATTAGATATTCACGAACTGGACCATATAATGCAAAATACACCTCTATTCCAAGGGTTTCTTTATAGTGAAATTTCTATCAGCAATAGACAAATACATAGTAATACAGGAAGGACCATGGTTCTGGGGATCCACATGACTTTTCATCACACCATGGTTCCCAGATTTTGATGCAAATACAATGGTCATCTCTAAGATGCGAGTTTGGGTGCAGCTACAAAACCTCCCAATACATTTCTGGAATCATCAAGTACTAGCTGGAATCGGAAATACTATTGGGCGTGACATCAAAATGGATGCCCAACTAGTGGAGGAAAGAATTTATACCTTTGCACGAATATGTGTGGAAGTAGATCTAAGCAAAGACCTACCAGACCAAATTTAGCTGAAGCATAGATAGAGGAGCTGGACACAAGTTCTAGATTATGAAAATACTACATTTAGATGACGAATTTTCCGTTAAACAAGACACCTACAAATCACGTGTCCAGCAGCCAAAAAGGACAACTGCAGAAAGAAAAAAATGGAAAAACAAGTAAAGGGGTGGCAATTTCCTCCACCTCTCGGATGACGAGGAGGAAGAAGAGATGGATTTTGCTAACCCCAACGAGACCAATCAAATGAACAAAGAATCAACAGTAGAAGACTCAAATCCACATGGACATATAAACACAACATTGGCAAGGATATCAGATACTATGGATATGGGCAGAACTAAACGTCAACACATATCATACTCATCGGACTCTGATAAAGACAATCCACAACCTATGGCTAAAACAACACTAGCACTTATAACTCCAACAAAGTCACAGGGGGGTTGGAGAAAGGTTGGGAAGAAAAAAGAAAGAAAAGTCTTAACTTTTCCCCACCTGTACTATATTTTGTTTTCATGTTTATTTCTTGAAATCTGTACACCCTGCGTGGTGATGAAGGATCTATGAATCTTTTTTAAGCACCTTTTTTGAAATCTATTTACAGAAATGGCAAAAAGCAAATGCACATTATGCCAAAAAGCATCTACAACATGTAATTTTTCAATCATAAATGAAAAATTACAATTTTTCCAATAGAAAAAAAAAATCTTTATACATATAATCACATTATAAAATTTAATTTTATATTATTCATCTTATATTCATATTCAAGTTAATTTTTAAAACATTTATAAATTAATAAATCAATTAAATATTTTAATCAATACAATTCACAAATTTTATGAATTCATATTATTTACTTTTTTAATTAAAAAAATTGATATTTATAATTTTAAAACACAAGCCAATCAAATATTTTATCGTAACAATACTATCATATATTTTATAAATTCAATGTCATTTTTAACCATTTTAAAAGATGTTTCCTTATTCAAAATAAACTATCGACCAAATAATTTTTCCATAACAACATTTTCATTAAATTTATCAAATTAGTATTTCCAATATAGAAAGTTTATTCTTTTTATTATAAATGAACTATAATATCGAGAGTGAGTAGGAGAAAAGGAAATTATTTACAAATATTTGTATTA
>APFE030904199.1:476334-493128 GCA_000404065.3 Pinus taeda | reverse complement strand
TCACTATAATTTTTATGAATTCAAATATTTACAATCTTTTCAAAATTATAATAGTTTTTATAAATTAAAGGTTTCTAAAAGTTGGTTGTGTGACAAGTACTTTGAAAATGAGATTTAAGAGACATTTTAAGAGAGTAATTTTCATCTTCAACACTCTTGGTATCAGAAAAGTGACAAACTTTCATCCCAAAGTGTTTTAGGAATTGACCAATACCTAATTTCACCATGAAACTTGTAAAAATAGTTCTTTTTTTAACAGTTTTTACTTATTCTCTATACTTAGTGAAAATAAAAAGATACTTTTGATACGAGTTAATGTCTATCATCTCTTTATCATCACATTTTTTTTAGTATGAGGGAGATGTTTTCATTTAATGTTACATTTAAAAATAACAAAGTAATACTTATATTAACAAATTAAAAAATAATAATAACAACAAAAATCAATGTCAACAATAAATAAAATATCTCAATTTCCACTTTATATCAAGAAGTAAACTTAATTGAAAGTAAGAAAAAAAAATATTCACTTTTTAGTATAAGGTAGATATGTAATTATTCCACTAAATAATATGAACTTGACAAAATGACATGTAAAAATAATATTACTAATATTACATGACATGTAATTCATTTATGTTCAGTTAACATATAATATTTAAAACAAAAATATCAATAACTAAAATGTATTTTAGTGTTAGTCATAAATAAAATATTTCAATGTTTATATTAAATAACATATTTTTTATTATCAATTTTATATAAGAAAAATAAAGTAATTTGAATTTCATTGTGAGAAAAATGTGTAATTTATTACATCTTTAATATTGGCTTGGTATATAACATTTAAAAAATATTAATTAAATAAAAGTTAATGCATGTTATAAATCAAATATTTCAATATGAATAAGAGTTACATAGAGATAATATATTGTAGATATATTTTTTCTACTTTCTAGATATATATTTTTAACTTTCCAATATGAGAGATATGTATTAACATTTTAATGTGGAAAGATATGTATTAACATTTTAATGTGGAGAATGTGAATCACAAATAAAATATTTCAATGTATATATTATATCAAATAAGTAAAAATAAAAGTTTCATATGGTTAAAACTTTTCATTAGTGTGTTAATCAAAACCAACCTATATCCATCTTAACTTTAGATCTATCAAGAACATGGAGACATTTGTGTCGAGGTTCAAACCTTTCTTCAAATTTTGCACTCAAAAATAGGTTTTCATTTTGAGATTTATTTCATCCCTCTAGTTACTTGGTAGATCCAAAGTTAAGATGGATCTATGTTTTTTTTTTTTTTGAATCAGAGCTAAATCTATTAAAAAAAGGGAAAATATTTACAACGAGGACAGTGCCTCAGAGGGCCAGTTTCCTGGCCCTTAGCTTAGAGACTCGAGAGCAGAATATGAGCACTGTGCCTGAAGAAAAAGAAGAGAAACCAGGCAGCAGGCGAGTGATAGACCTTACAGTGGACATTACAAAAAGGCTTCGTGCTTGTTGGGGAAGCTAAGCAGAGGAAGCCAACCAGCAAAAATTCCCAGCCATACATAGAAGTGTGAATATTAGCTGAAGAAGAATGGCGATTGAGGTCGGCCTCAGCCCAGAATTAGAAGCAACCCGAAGCATGAGAAGAGCTTGCCGAGAGGGTGTTGAGCAAAATCTGCAAAAAATTAAGACCAAGTGTACCGAAAGAACACTTACTTGCCCGAGCTTTGCGGGTCGGAGCATCGGGCAGGTGCAGAAATTGGAGCAGCAGGCGGAGACTCTTCCTCTTCATCACGAACGCTTTCATCCGTTTGTGTGAGCATATGCATGATTCCAAAATTTCGCTGAATTGGACCACAGGCGATGATTTCCGTCTCATCAACAACCGGCGTGCCAGACACCTCCACATTCCGCGGGGAGTCCTCTTGCATGTGCATGGCAGAGGGGGGTGGATTAACATCAGCTTCCTGTGAAAGGCTAGCATCAGGGGAGGGGGTGGACGAGCTGATGGGGTCAATTGGTTCCTCGGCATCCTCTGTTACCATGATGGTCGTAGTGAAGGTGATGATGGGTTGGTGGAGACGACTACGGAAGGTAAACCTTGAAGTCTGAAAGGAAGAGTTGGGTGTAGGCCTGGTGGGAGAGAGCGGCGGAGATGAAGGGGAGGCGGATGAGATGGGTATGACCAGAGGCGAGGCGGAGGGACCAGCTCGACCCCTGGAGGAAGAAGGACCGCCTCTGCGCGACACACCACGAGTGCGCATGATGGATTCCTTGGACGACTGGTTGGATAAACTCGGCAGGGAGCTAAGAAACGACTGAGAGAACTCGAGGGCCAAAGGGTCGACCACGAGCTGAGCTGAGGACGGAGCAGAATGGTGGAGCGGATTGCACAGAGAATGCCTGCATTTTGTTTTTGCGCGGCTCAATTTATCAGTGGTGGACGCCAAATTCGAGCTAGGAGGTGACATTACTGCCTCTGCAGAGCAATGAAGGGGAATTAATAGTGGGTTGTCCTGTGCAGGGATCGGCGGCGAGGCACATTGAATGCCATCCTCCGGGAGCTGCAGACAGTTATGGCGATCGCCTTCCGTCCAGCTGCCGCGCCGATGGCCATGTGCTGGGCACGTTGAGTGCTGAGGTGTTGGCGCTTGGCGATCACCCGGATCTGGGGGAATTTCTTGCCAGGGAGGTTTGTCTTCTTCAACCAGCTGAAGAAAATGTCTGACTTGCTCTTCTGTGCCAATGGTGAGAGTGGTGCCTAAGAAGATGTCCCTTTTGGAGTCAACCCCAACATTTGCCAGAAAATCTGCGAGTTTATTTCCTTCACGCAAGGTGTGCTGGAAGGAGACAGCCTGATACTGAGTAAACCATTGATGGATGAGATCCAGTCGGTGAGCCATTCTCCAGCTTTGACTGACTTTGTGAACAGAAGTTCCCTGGGAAAGTTTTTTGCACATATTTATAATGATTTGTGAATCACCTTCAATTTTTAGCGGAAAGAGGCTGTGCTTTTGAGCCTGGAGAAGACCTTGCCAGAGTCCTTCTAGTTCTGACGAATTATTTGTATCCCATCCATTAGAGCCTGACTAAATGAGATGCGGAGTGCCTGTGTGATCTCGGAAAACCCCGCCGAATCCAGAAGGCCCTGGGTTTCCTTTCGATGCTCCATCGAAATTAAGCTGGAAGAGATTAGGAGTGGGGGGAGTCCAGCCTTTGTCTTTCTCTTGATGGTTGGGATTGGTACTCATGGACGAAATCTGGTGTGAAAGGGTGATTTGCCAATTGCTCCATATAGATTGTTCTGAAGGAGTCGAGGGGAGATCCTCAGCTATCCAGCTATGTACGGAGAGCGTGTCTTTGAGGAACTTGAGGAGGATATGCCAGAGTTGATCAATTGATTGATGCTGATCTTTGAAGATACGTCGGTTTCTTTCTTTCCAGATATTCCATAGTAAGAACCCAGGAAGAAGTTGCCAAAGAGAGTTGAGGAGCTTGCTTTGATAGGGAGTATGTGGCCAATTGCGGAGAGTCACCTTGAGGTCATCCTGGACTCTGTGATCCTTTTGGCATCTGAAGGTGGCTTTGTTCCAAAGTTGCTTAGCTAGTCTGTAATGAAAAAGGAGATGGATTGCAGTTTCTTCCTCTTGGCGGCAATTGAGACAGATGGATGGTCCAGAGAAACTTCGTTTGCGAAGATTATCCCATGTTAGAATCCTGTTGTGGGATAGAAGCCATAGAAATGTAGAAACTTTAGGCCAGAGATGAGAATCCCAGATTTGATTCCAAATTTTATCCTTGATGATTTTGTCCTGGATGATGATATTGTAGGCCTCTCTGGTAGAAATGGTACCTTTTTCTTCATAGCCCCACCTCAGCAGATCCGGACCATTATATGTGGTGATTTGCCTTTTTTGAAGTTCGGTATCCAGAGCTTTAATGAGGTCCTCGTTGGCTGCTTCTCCCAAGATCTGGTCTGCCTTTTGCCATTGTCTGCTTTTTGGGTTGGCGGAGGGATTCCAGTGACTGTGAACAGTGACAGAGTTGTGAAGCTGAGGATGGGTAGGCGGGAGATTTTGAATGAGATCCCGGAGCTTTGGGAATTGCTGCCAGGAGTCATCCCAAAATCTAGCAGTCTGTCCATCCTTTATTTCCCAGAAACAGTGCTGTTGGATTAAATGTTTGTGTTGTATAGCAACGTTCCAAATAATAGAGCCAGAACTTAGCTCTGACATTCTGATTCTGTCTTCCAGTGGTTTGTTATTGGCATATTTAGTTGTCCATAAGGAGGCCCACGGAGTGTTGGGGTGGGCAAGCCAGCGCCACCAAAGTTTGGCACCCATAACTATGTTGCTTAGAGCTGGGTCTCTGAGTCCAATGCCACCTGAATTCTTAGGAAGGCAGACCTTATCCCATTTAACCAAGGCCCATTTGCAATTTTTGCCTGAACTGCCCCAGAGGAAGTTGCGTTGGAGGTTCTTTATGGCTTTGATCACCCATTTTGGAGCAGCTAAGAGAGTGAACAGATAAAGCGGTAAGGATTGCAGAACTGCTTTGATGAGAATGATTCTGCTGGCCATATTCAGGGCTCTGTGAGTCCAAAGAGAAAGCTTAGCTTTGAATTTGTCCAGAAGGTTAGTCCATGAAGCGTGTTTAAGAGCTGAGGTTATCATGGGGGCCCCTAGGTATTTAGAGGGGAGCTTGGCAAGAGTAAAGCCTAAAATACGGGCAATCGAGGTTTGAGTGGCCAAAGGGGTGTTAAAAAAGAAGATTTGAGATTTTACTCGATTGATGAGAGCACCTGAGGCTTCTGAGAAGGTAGACAAGAGGTCTTTGAGGCGGCGAGCTTCTTGGACTGAGGGGTGGCCAAAGAGCATATTATCGTCTACAAATTGTTGGTGGGTGAAAGCAGGAGAGTTGTTAAAGGAAAGGCCTTTCAGATTGTGGGAGAGAGCGGCGGATTTGATGGAACGACCAAGTCCTTCAGCAACAATAACGAAGAGGAAGGGTGAGAGCAGGTCTCCCTGCCTGATGCCTCTGGATGGGCGGAAGGTATCAGAGGGAATGCCATTGATTAAGAGGGAAAAGAAGGAAGAAGAAATTAGACTGAGTAGCCATTTAGTCCAGGAGGGATCAAAACCGAAGGCGTTTAAAATTTTTTGAATGTAAATCCAGCTAACACTATCAAATGCCTTTGAGAGATCGATTTTGAGCAGCATACCTGGCTTTTTGGATTGCTTCAGTGAGTGGAGAATTTCATGGGTGAGGAGAATGCCATCAGTGATTTGACTTCCTTCAACGTATCCAGATTGCTCAGGAAAGATGAGGAGAGGGAGAAGAGGTTTCAAACGATTTGCAATGACTTTTGAAACTATTTTGTAAGTAATATTGCAGAGAGCAATAGGGCGATACTTTTCCGGTTTGTTGGCTTCCTTTGATTTGGGGATGAGAGCCAGAAAAGTGGCATTCAATCCTGGGTACATCCATCGTAGAGCCCTAGATTCCTCGACCAGCTGCCAGACCTCAATTTGGATTAGATCCCAGAAGTAATGGAAGAAATCCGAAGTGAACCCATCCGGGCCTGGAGCTTTCCCGGCTTTTAGATTTCTGACGGCCATATCTACTTCATGAAGCTGGATTGGTTGGAGAAGAAGGTTGTTATGCTCTGGGGAGATAAGTCGAGGGATGTGGGGGAGAATTTTCTCAATAGCTGGGAGCCGGTTGATATCTGGTTCTTGATGAACTTCCTTAAAGAAGTTAAGAAAATTTTCTTCAATCCCTTCGTGCGATTCCACTCGCTCTCCTTGCTCATTTTGGACGTGGGAGATGAGATTGTGCATTCTGCGCTGAACAGTGGTGTTGTGGAAGAACCTAGTATTCCGTTCCCCCTCCTTCAACCATTTTATACGAGATTTCTGCTTCCAGAGAATTTCCTCTTGGAGGGCTCTGTTCTGTATTTGTTCTTCAATTTTCTGTTCCTGCTGGGTGAGTTCAATGGTGTGCCCTTCAGCCATGATTCTACTTTGAATTTGCTTCATGCTCTGGTTGAGCGCCGCTTGAGCTTCAAAGATGTTACCAAAAGTGTCCTGATTCCAATGTTTGATATCTTTTTTGAGGAGTTGAAGTTTCTTTTGAAATCGAGCCATTTTGGATGAGCCTGAAGGTTGATGGTTAAGCCAGGACTGTCTAACAAAATCCTTGAAATTAGGATGAGTTAGCCAAAAAGATTCAAAGCGAAAGGGTCACTTGGTAGTATTACCTGGTCTCTGCCATTGGAGTTCAATAGGCCAGTGGTCCGATCCTGATATAGGCAGAATTGAGGAGATGATATCACCACCTAGATGGGGGGCATTATCTGAGATGAGGAAGCGGTCGAGCCTGGAGGCTATTTGAAGAGCTCCCTCCCGTTTGTTGGTCCATGTAAAGAGGCCATTGTTTGAAGGGAGATCGATTAGCCAGTTCGATCTCACAAAGTCTTTGAGAAGGTGGCCATCCCTGATACCAGTGTCTCTTCCTCCTTGCTTTTCTTCAGTTCTTGTTATCATATTGAAGTCCCCCCCGACAATCCAAAGAGGGTGTTGCCTGTTAGTGTTGAGAGCTGAAAGATGGTCCAAAACTTCTGCTTTTTGATGAGAATCTTGAGGAAAGTACACGTTGGTTATGTGTCCATGAATGTTGGTACCGAGTAAGTGAAAAGTAGCTTGTATGAAGTGCTTGTTGGCATGAATATTACTGAGCTGAATGATTCTGGAATCCCAGAGGATTGCTAGGCCTCCTGAGGCGCCTCTTGCATCAACTGCAGAGATTTGTCCTCCTGGCCAAACTTTTATTGCAATTTTTTCCAAAAATTTCATGTTGCATTTGGTTTCTTGAACGAAGAGAATATTGGGTTTCTCCTGCATGAGCATGTTTTTAAGAAGTCTGCCTTTCCTGGGGCTATTGAGCCCTCTTATGTTCCATGAGATGAGCTTCATTGAGATGGGGGGGGGGTGGATGTTGTAGAACTTGGTCAGCTTCGGATATCGACCAGATTCTACCAGCACTTCTCCAATCTTGATGGTTTTTTCCAGGGTGGTTTTCCGACCTCGCTTTTTGCTGTCTTTTATGATGAATTTGCCATCCCACTTGCTTCCTATCTGCACTCCAAGGGAGTGTTTCTTGTGCGCTTTTTGCAGGACCTCTTCCAGCTTATCTAGTTGTCTTTCCGGAATCTTGTCGAAGTTCCCTGTTTTGCAGGCTAGCTCCAGGGTGAGAAGATCTAGATCCCCTATATCCACGGTTTCAGAGTCATCGTCCATGAGTTCTACTTCTGGAGGGGCAATTTCTGCTTTGTCTATGTTCTTTTGACTTGATTTAGGGATTTCTGTTTCCATTGCTTGAAGGCCATTTGCATGAGGGTCTGAAAGGGGGGTGTTGTTTGTATCAACCATGAGATCTTGTTTCTGAGGGTTAGGTCCTTCCGGGAGCTCCCTAACAAGAGTTTTTATCTTTTGCATATCCGGATTCAGTTCTTGTTCTTCCAGATTGACAAGGGCACCAAAGCTATTGGTGCTGGGCTCTTTGGGCTTGCTGGTGGAGTCCGTTTTAGTAGAGGTTGAGGGTTTTTTGTTCCCTCGCCGGCGATTAAATACTTTGGTGAATCCATCTGCTTCTTTTTTATCTGTCTGGGTATTTTCAGCTGTGATTTTGTTGAGCGGACAGTCTCTGAACAAATGCCCTAATTTGTGGCATTTCCTGCATCTAAATGGAACGTGTTCATAGTCAATCATTTGAATCCATTCATAATCTTCGTGACGAAGTCTTACCTTATCTGGCAGAGGCTGTTTGAGGTCCATGTAAACACAGATGCGCGCATAGGATGTGAATCTGCAGTATTTGGTGTCCTCCGCTGCCTTGATGAACTCACCGAGCTTGTTCCCTATTTCCTTCAGGGATGATTCTTCCCAGTACTCCCATGGAAGCGAGTAGAGCCTGATCCAGACAGGCACATAGCTCAGATCTTCGTTGTCTGGGTTAAATCTTTCTACCCAGCCTCTTAAATACAGGCCTGCTGCGTTGAAAAAATATGGGCCGCCGTCGATGACCTTTGTGCGATCTTCCAAGCAGTTAAAGACTACTGTAAAGAAGCCTTTTGGGCCAATATACAGGGATATTTGGCCTTTGGGTGCCCATTTAGTGTTGATCTAGGTACTGAGAGCTCTTTCCGTAGGCCATATTCCAGTAAACTTCCCAATGAGAGCATGGTCTCTCATGTACTGGATTCGGGTATTTATCCTGTGACTGGGGAAATCCACAGTGGGCATTATAGCTGCTACCGGTTTGCAGGTGGCTGATTTGACTGCAGATCCTTCTTCAGGATTAGAGGGCGTCCTTTCTTCTGATTTATCATTTAGATTTGGTTCAGAGTCCGTCGCAGAGCCTTTCTGCCGGGAGTCGGCGGAATTTGGGGGAGGGTCGGAGTCCCCCCCCGTCACAGGCACCATTGTGAGGGATGACAGGGCCACAGAGATGGTCAGATCTGACCAGAACTAGCAGAGGGCAGGGTTTGCAGATCTGCCATAACAGACCAAGCCGTGCCCTGAGGGAGGGCAGTCAAAAACCCTAAACGGCGATCTCCATTTTCATCCAGAGCCTGAAGGAATCTAAGAGAGTGTGTGTGTGTGTGTGTGTGTGTGTGAATCTCCATTTTCATTCAACAGTAGCAGCTTAAAAACTCCAATAGAACCATAACTTAATTTTGCTAGTGTCACGAATATTCTTCTTTAGAATATTGCACTAAAAATTCTCATAAATTCTACAAAATTGCCCCAATTGTTTTTTCAAATCTACATAGCATATTACATTATTAACTAATTTTCCCTATAATGGCCAGGTTCTGACTTGTTCATTCTTGCTTTCCTTGATGCTCCTTCATCTCCTACCACACCTATGTCGACCATATCCTGCAAAGACACAATCAGTTCTAGGGAGCCCTGATTTCCTTCACCCTCTGAGCTCCAAGTAGTCTCCTTCTACCAGGTCCTCAAAAGCAACAAATTTGTCTCCATGTGGATGAGCCTACGTTCCATTCTAGCATGGATCCATTCCAGTTTGTGGTCCCATTTTGGCATGATCATCCCTCTATTTCTCCATGAAATCCAATCTCCTTCCTAGCAATTCATACATTCCCATAAGGTTTTCGAAGATTTTCCCCATGATAGTCTTCCAACACTTGAAGTTCTCGTTAGCATTGCTACTCTCCATCGTTAACAGTGACCAATTCTCCAGAGAAGGATTCCAACCAAAGAGCAAGAAAATATGCCTATGAATGTCTTGGCTTCCCAAATTTATCTGCTCTCGCTCTTCTTGGGATCAATTTTCCCTCATTTCTAGCATTAAATTCTCTAGCACCTGAATTGTCAGAGAATGATCTCCATCCTTGAAAATGATCCTCGTATAGAGGGAATGTAATGATAGTGGCATTAAATTGGCTCTCCTCAACTGACAGTGAATCCCACATCTTTTGTAAGAGGGAATACCTCTCTGAATTTAAGTTTAGTTCTCCTTATTCATAGTAACTCAAGATGTGAAGATTGTTGTGCATGGATTACAACGTGGGCAAGATATGCCTATCTTCCATTTGTCCTTTACCATCATCCATTTTTGGGTTACCTCTTTCCAACTATCGTCTATTGTTAATCCTTCTTAATTCAATAATAAATACCATTTTTTAATCACTATTATATTTATAACTAAAATATACTTTTAAATAATTCACTTAAAAATTTATTAGTTTAATAATATAAAATACAACATTGATCTATGGGAATTTCGTCTATGATAACAATTGCTTGGAACAAGTCTCTTTTTATAAATATTTGGGTATTGATATTCCTTATCAGCTCAACTGGAATTACGTCACTGAGAAAAGGATTATTGGAGGATGGGCTTATTATGAGCTTGAAAAATATTGTAAGGATGTTGATCTTTGTATTTGGAGTAAAACACGGTTCCTCTTTGAGACCCTCGTCACCCGTGTATTCCTACATGGTTGTGAATTCTATGGTTGTAGTATATCCAGAGAGTCATGAATAAAGTTTGAGATGATTCAAAAGAAATTCATAACCTATAATCTCAAGATCAAGGGAAATACCCCCTATCCTATCCTCATGATCAAAGTTGGTCTCTCCCCTATTGAAGACAGAGCTATGTTTAAGTATCTAATGTATAAGAAGAGTATTTTCAACATGGAATCCAAGAAGCTTCCTAAAATTGGTTCTAACTTTAGTCAAAACCCTCACCTTTGCCTCAAGTGTGGGTGGCATAAGGATACCTAGCCTTGGCTCGATCATTGGCGGATAAATGAGGAGATCATCCTGGGAAGCAAGGATAGTATACTATCACTTCCAAATTTAAGTATAAGCTATGGGATGATAAGGAGTTGGAGGGTAAAAGGAAACTAAGATATTATAAGGAGGTGATCAACCCTACCCTTGAGAACTAGAATTATCTTTTTGTTTTGACTAGCTCGAAGAAAAATATGAACATCGCTAAGATTAGAACTAATTCTCATGAGCTTTGAAGTGAAACCGAGCAGTGATCTACTCCCAAGGCTCCTTGGGACAATAGAATTTGTTAGCTTTGCGGTACTAAGAGGGTGGAAGATGAAAAGCACTTTCTTTTAGACTATCTAACCCTTACTCACATCCGCTCTCATTTCCCTAACATTTGTCACACTTACAAACTTCTTGACTTGTTATTTCAACCCAACTATAGTGATGTTGGCGTGCTTCTTTCCCTTCTTTTTAAGCATAGAAATAAGATACTAAATAATTATAATTAGATTCTTCTTCTTCATAAGCTCTGATAGACCGCATTAGTCTTAGTAGACATTAATTGCCATCATAATCATAAAAAAATAATAATTTCTCACATTTCTACCAAGTTCCATGTCTCTGCATGATCTCACTATAAGAGGGTATCCTATTCTAATCTAGCTTCGTATGCCACGAAGTCATGATGCATGTAATGTCGTAGGGTTGGTATCAAATATGAAATTGCCATTAAAGGGCTCTTTAAATGGTAATTTAGATTTTCTTCCTTTTTCTAAGACTTGGGAGATCTAGCTTGATTTACTCCATGATATAACCTTGAAAATGTTAATAGAATTGAATCTGTAATCTCTTAATAATGAAAATACTTTAATGAGGAGATTAGGCCAATTAAAGTAATTCTTAACACTGACAATTTAAATTATAATTTAACAAATTTTAAAATTGAAATTTAATTTAAAATTACAATTTATATTTAAAATTACAATTATATTTAATATAAAACTATTAATTAAAAAAACAGTGATCATTTTCATTTAAAAATAATAATTTAAATTCTATTTATCTCACATTAATATGATTCACGTGAAATGAATTTAAAGGTACAAGGTACCATAAAACCCACAGATCAACTTAAGAATAATGATGATGATGGTGGTGGTGGTGGTTAACGTCCACTGAGACCAAAATTGGTCTATCACACCTATAATTTTCTTAGTTTCTAATTGTCTAGCTCCTCGTCTTTCTTGGTGAGATTGGTGCTGTAGCTTTCTTTTTTTCTCTATCGTCTTCCAACTTTCTTTATAGTGCATCTCCTTCATCTCTTCTGGTTCTTGGGACATTGGTGTCTTAGCTTCGCGATCTATTGTGTTCGTCTTTTTGAAGATAGTCAAAAAAAATTTGATCTAAGAGATGATACGAAACATATTATTATTTACTTGGAATATCAATCTATCAATCTGTTTGGATTATCCAAGTTAGGTATGTACATGTATAAGAAAAACGTAAATACCTCATGTGGAAGCGTATTATAAGATTTGATTCTATGAATTGATATAAACCAATAACGACTAATATCGAATATCGAATATAAACTACTTCTGCAACTTCACGGGAGTTTACGAATTCTTGTGTGAAAATGACCATCATTTTCTTTGTCTTTATTACGTGGGATATTTTCATTTCGTATTTGTTATAAGTTTATGCGAATACTTTGCATATAACAATAACTAAATTTTAAAATTATAAATTTATTATTCCATTTCTATATAAATATTTATAAATAGCTAATAAACACCAGAATATTTATATACATAAAAATTAATTAATTTTATTTTTATTTTATTATAATTACTGAATATAAAAAGATTAATATTATTATTTTTTATTATTAATTATTGATTATAAAAAATTTATATTATATTATATATATTATATATATATATATATATATATAGCGTAACAAAGTTTTTAGTTATGGAGATTGTTTTTCACTTAATCATGGAGATTTTAAACTTGTACAAAGACTTTGTTTCACTACTATATGTCCAAAAATCCATAACTTATCCTTGTATGTATTTTTTTTTTTTTCTTGTTAATCAACTTAATTAAAAAAATGAATAAGGATAACTACTTTTAAGATAAATCTCATGTTTGATTTGTGACTACTATTAAAAATATTTCAAAATATTCTATTAGATCTCTGCTTTCTATCTAGCATTATTAGGAATTGAATTAAAACTTTCAAAATCTTATATCAAAATAGACATACCTATCCATATACCCAATAATTTAAGTTTATATAACAATAAATAATTAAAGACCTTTAGTAGACTGTGAAAAACATATAATAGATTCTACTTGTTGGTTGGGGGGGAGCTTAAATGCCTGAAAAAAAGTGAAATAGATTGAGAGGTGATGAACGTTGGCATTGCATCAACGATGCTGCAACTCTCAAGGCTTCTCAACTTAAATGATCAACTCGAGTTTCATACAAACCTAGATGTGACAATGCCATATGCACAGTAGGTTGAGTTTTACTCATGCCACCCTCGATCATTAGATCAGATCAAGCCACATAAAGACCACTCCTCCAATTAACCACAAAGATAATTTTGTGAAAGCATATCATGGTTGCAAGAGAATGCACATGATTCTAACTGTTGGAATGAAGATACCATTCATTAAATGTAAAGACTAGTTGCAATTGCATGGAAATAACAAACTATACTAGTTGCAGGGAGAATTTTAAGGATGGAATTTTATCTTAAAGTTTAGAAACCTTGGTGAATTTCAATAGTTTATAATATGCAAACTAGAAAATGTTTGTTGATATATTTGTAAAAATATTCAAAATTGTAATGATTTTATGTATAGTCTATACAATTTTGAAAATTTTTAAGTTAAAATAGTTTTATATTGTAAAAATTGGGCGAATCATTTTTAGAAAAAAGGGAAATTGACATTTTTTTCGGAAAAATGATCGAAAATTAGCTCACCTCTGAATATTAGCCCCTAAATTTTTTTATGACTAGTTGCAAAAATAAATTATGCTACTTTATTTGCACCCTAATCAATTCAATGTTCTATTTGCACGAACCATTAATCTAATTGCAAATTGTTTGTGAAAATGAATTCAATCCACAATACATAACTATGAAATTCAAAAAATTGAGTCTATTCTACTTGTGGTTTTGTGTTTGTAGTGGAGGATGGATAGGGTTGGAGTGGTCTTCGAGTCTCCTTAAACATGAAATAAAAGGCTGTGGTCATTATTCAACTTCAAAATGCAAGAGTCAAGGTCTTAGGGAAAATCTAGTTGGATTTAGACAGTGCTATAGGATTGCCCTGTTTTGCTACAGGAGTGGGTCTCAGAGCTTTCTGAGGGAAAGGATAGTGCCCTGAAGGTGGGAGAAGTTGAATGAAGGATGTAGGAGGCATTTTTCCAAGCCTAGCACCCGTCGGAGGCCTATATTGCACAAACATTCATGCCCACGATGTCCTTCATTGGATCTGAAAGGGTGATTTTAGTGACAGAGTTTGAGCGCAGGATGAGATGTCTATGAGGAGTTTACAGCCCTTGTAATTTACTCGACAACCTTTGTAGACAAATAATCAGACATGCAACTACTGATCAATATTGCATCAAGAGAAATCAAGATCAAAAGTGAATTTTATATCTTCAAGATTTAGTCTATCTTATAACATGCATCTAATATAATTTCCAAATCAATGCCACTACTCTCTAAGTTATAGAAACCAAGCATGCATGCTAATTTCAATCAAGAGCTCAACAATTTCCAAGAAATCATAAACACATATTTTTGGCTTGTTGTTTTAGACCCTTCAACCACACTTCCCATAAGAGAGGTGGCAGTTCAACCTGCAACTACAATTTTTCAATGTAATCCCTTCTTAAACAAGGAAGGAAATAAAAAAACTTGAACGAGAACAAGAAAAAAATACAGGAGAAGGACTAAAGCCTCCGGATTTAGCCCAAACACAAGCATTTCAACCCTCCAAAGCTAACTCAGATGTAGGCCAACATTAAGCTTTCCATTAACAGAAAATAAGAGTCACATACATCATATCAAAGATGAAAATAATAGTGTCAAGCTCTAGCTCTCAATAGCTATTCTTATCTCCAACAAAAGTGTGAATCCTAATGAGCCCTTAGGATTTTTTATTTATACAAAAAGTGGCTGAGGGTGAATTCACTTCAAAGGAGGATTGCTTCCCTCCAAAATCTTGAAATTGGTGGATTTGGTTCCCTTGAATCTTCACATGCACTTGAGTTCCTAGACTTCTAGTGGACTCTGAGCTATTGGTGAGGAATTTTTTGTCTCAAGTCGATTTGGAGAGTTAATGTAGCGGACAAGCCTCCTATATTATCTCTAGATGCCTCCAATGAGCCCCTGCATAGTACATATCTCCAAAAATGCTTCTTTTGCGTGCATATTAATTGCATTAGGCCATGAAATACGACAAGCACCCTTTAATCTCCCTACTAAGCATATTATGGCTAAAAAAGAAAATTAATGTGAGAAAAAGAGAGTTTAAGGGCGGGAGGACAACACAATGGGCCTTAAAATACACCTATTGATGGGACCCATCATCACCCCCCTACTGAATGTGTTTCTCACCCTCTGAGAAACTTAGTCACTGATGTGAAGTTCATTCATGGTCCTGGTGGCCTCTCTGACATCCCAAGGTGTTATTGGGAAAACTAGTGTCCATTCAGAGCTGCTAGTCCCACTAAGATGGGTAGCTATTTAGAAACAAACAAACTAAAGTTACTTGCGTTTTCCTTTATGAGAGATAGATGAGAGAGAAGTAGAGAGTACCAACCTCAGTCTTTCACTTGCTCTTTGCTTGTTTCCTCCCTCCTTTGACAGAGCTTCGCCACTCCTTTACTTGTCCCGCTTCAAAGAACACCTGTAGAGTCAAAGCAGCATAATACCATCAAAGCATAGAGATCTATAATCATAAACAATATAGGATTAGATATATATAACCATACAAATACATATATCAATTCAAGATTCAAAGTATACAATAATATGGAGGAAAATTCAAATAGCTTTATTGATAGAAGTAATAGAAGAGAGGATTACAATCCATTGGTCTGACCTAGTGCCATCCTCCCAACATGAAATCCCTCTTCACCTCATGAAAAGCTAGATCACCCAACATTATGATGTTCCATAGAGAAACCAACAGCACTTCCTTACAAGATACATAATTCTAGCCTCTAGATCTTTAGGATGACGGATCCATATATAGATGTTTGCAGGTGGGTGAGTCAGCTTCTGGGATTTTGATTAGTGTCATCTCTCTAATATTTCTTGGTTCCACTTGGAGATTTCATGATCTCTAACTCATCCCTGGGCGAATTCAGAGAGGCAAGTGTCAAATGGGTAGTGTCTAGAAGATTCTCTAGGTTTCCACCTAGCCAACTATCTCTGCCATTTGTTTTCTCTCGCTCATCGCACCCTACAGAAGGGCTTTTCAGTATGCATCACACTTTTTACATGTGGCAGGTGAGATGCATCGTACCCTTAGCACTAAGCAGTCTGTATGGTCCTGTTTTGACCAGTTCTGAGTAGTTTTTTAGGGAGAACTTATGGGAGATGATGTAATCATCTGACCTTACTCCTTTAGGGTATGAAACAACACTCTTAGGGGCTTATAAGCCCTTGGTCTATCGACATATGAGATTGGGGTTGCAGTGCCCAAATATGTCTATAACAGTTTCCCCCTAAAGCATGAGGTCGTAAATCTTCTGATGTCGGGTGAAATTCTTTATCATGAGGATCCGAGGTTTTTCGAACAGAAAGGTGACCTCTAATAAGATACAATACAATATATTATCTTCATAATATTTTCATGATCTAGCTAAGGCGCACATTCCTATTCTCAACTTTATAAATTCATTTTCATGTAAATATGACAGACAACCATCAGTGTGACAGACTAATGATTCTGGTAGAGCCATCATCCTTTGGCTTGGATGATTATCTATGTAGCTATGATGTACATTTGATGTCTTTATTTTCCTGAATATATATTAGCTTGGATGGATGAAACTAGATCTGGGATCTTCAAACTCGTTCAATCTTCGCCCGAAGTACAAGTCGATCCATGTGAAAAGATGTTCTGAAGTCGAACATGGAAAGACATCACCTGATTACCAGCCAATGATGTAAGCTATTAACAGGCATGAGAGGAATCACCGATAATTATAATGACCCTCAAGGTACTGTAGTACAATTCACGTGGTGTGAATATCGGACTTGACGTCGAACACCACACAAAATCTTTCAGTCGAAGGTCATTGATGTAAACTTATTGCCGGAAGTGAGAAACTTGCCATTGAGGCATGCAAGCTTCAAAGTATTGAAAGGGTTGTTCCTAAGTCAACTTCTTGGATAATGAGCTAATGTCGACAAGAAGTGACCCGTCGTAGGAGGGCCTT
>APFE030904199.1:454221-469014 GCA_000404065.3 Pinus taeda | reverse complement strand
TGTAGAGTCAAAGCAACATAATACCATCAAAGCATAGAGATCTATAATCATAAACAATATAGGATCATATATATATTAACCATACAAATGCATATATCAATTCAAGATTGAAAGATATACAAGAATATGGAGGAAAAATCAAATAGCTTTCTCGATAGAAGTAGTAGAAGAGAGGATTACAACCCATTGGTATGACCCAGTTCCATATTCCCACCATGAAATCCCTCTTCACCTCATGAAAAGCTAGATCACCCAACACTATGATGTTCCATAGAGAAACCAATAGCACTTCCTTACAAGATACAAAATTCCAGCCTCTAGATCTCTAGGATGACGGATCCATTTATAGATGTTTGCAGGTGGGTGAGTCAACTTTTGGGATTTTGATTAGTGTCATCTCTCTGATAGTTCTTGGTTCCACTTGGATATGTCATGATCTCTTACTCATCCCTAGGCGAATTCAGAGAGGCAAGTTTCAAATGGGTAGTTTCTAGAAGATTCTCTGGGTTTCCACCTAGCCAACTTCCTCTGCCATTTGTTTTCTCTCACTCATCGCACCCTACAGAAGGGCTTTTCAGTATGCATCACACTTTTTGCATGTGGTAGGTGAGATGCATCACACCCTTAGCATTGAGTAGCCTGTATTGTCTTGTTTTGACCAGTTCTGAGTAGTTTTTTAGGGAGAACTTCTGGGAGATGATGTAATCAGCTGACCTTGCTCCTTTAGTGTATGAAACAACACTTTTAGGGGCTTAGAAGCCCTTGGTTTATGGAAATATTAGATTTGGGTTGCAGTGCCCGAATATGTCTATAACATAAGGCATCTTAGACAATGTGCCTTCCCGTGGATAGAACCTTGCATTTGAATCTATGTTTGTCCACTTCTTTTGTTCTTTTGCTTGGTCTCTTCTCTCTTGTAGTCACAATAGTAATGGATGACTATGTTTGAGCCCTATCTAATTGATCTTTAACCTTTACATGATCCTTTTGTAGATTTGGGTCCTCCCTAGGGCATTCCTTGGTGTTTTAGGAGAGTGATACTCCCTGATTTGCAAACTATAAGATAGAGCATGCCATCTCCTTTGGAAAGCCTGCAAGATTTAAATCCCCAACAACCTAAAGGTGACCTCAAAGTGGAGGATAACATTTTACTGCATTTCCATGTACCAATGGGTCAAACTGGGATTGGTGGAGATGATGTTGTGGTTATTGATGACAACCCTTGGGATTACTAACTATACTTTGATGTATAAAGGCTCCTCTTCTTTGGTCATCACCCTGTTTACTTCTTCAACTCTTGTTTCTTCATGGGTCAACGAAGAGTCTAGTTCCATTAGCTACATGTTCCCCAATATTGAGCTGGTGTCCCAAAAATTCATGCTTGAGAGGATCATATTATGCATATAAAACTCATCCATTTTGGCTTTGTCCTCAATACTTACCTTCTGACAAAAATCAATGAACTTCATTTACTATTGGAAAGGTAGAGAGCCATACTGTGCTAATGTTTTCATATAGAATTTTAGCCATTTCTCCTTGAAGAATATGGCATAGGATTTGGATGGTTTCCTGCATTATATGGCTTCCATGGACAAACTTTCCATGGTGGTTAGTTCTACCTCCTTTTCCTGTAGCTACTCCCTTAACTTCTTATTTTATGACTGTAGCTTCTCCTTCATGACTAACTCCCTTAGTCTTAAGTTATTCAATTCCTTTCACATTTCATACACTTTTTCCATCATGAGGTCCACATATTATACCATCTTGTATCTTGCAATTTGCATCCATCTATGATTTCTACCCCTTTCCCTTTCCAACTCAAAGAAGAGTAGTATTGTAAATTTATCAGGTATAGTCCTACTTCCCTCAACAAATTTGTAGTAGGATCTAAGGGAAGGTTGTGAATTAGTATCTTAGAGTTCCTGGAGACCTTCTTCTTCCCCTTTTGTTGTGGGTGCCCCTTCCTACATCATATCATGTTGCTCCTATAGTAGTTCTTTTTCTCCTTGTAGCAACCTTGTTTTTGTTTGTAGCTCCTCTGTTTTCTGCTGTAACAGGGTAAATTTTGCTTTGAGACTCTTAGATGTGATTTCTCTAGTGGTGTGCCTTCTTATGGGTGGGAAAGGTTGTTTATCCCTGGCTTGAGGGGAGGTAACCTCCTCAATTGGTTTTCTAATTGTGGCCAATGTAGCAGCCACCTCTTGTTTCGTGTTTTTTCGTGAGAGGCTTATTTTCTTTCCTTGTTTTCCCATCCTTTGGGATTTAGAGGGCACCTCAGGGTTCTCTTCCTCTTCTCTTTGTTTCTCTCCCTATTCTTCGTCTATTTTTTCTTTCTCTTCCTCCTCTATATTTTCTCCCCTACCCCTAGTACTAAATGATGATGTCTCTTCTTGTTGTGTGGAGGTAAGGGCTTGTGTCTCAATGAAGGCCTCCCTATCAATGTCCACAAAGTCAGTCCACAATGTAAGGTTATTTAAGTGGCTTACGACATCCATGGCAATGATCTTGATGACGCCATGATGGGAAACGTGTTGGTGCTTCCCGTCCCTCACTTTTTGGCTCAATTCAATGATGGAATGTAAGAGGAAATGTCAAACACTAAGCCTATTTGGAATTCATAATTCTACCTACAACCTTAGCTCATAGAGAAACCTAAATTGATATGCATACAAAATGCTCAACCTCCCCTCATAGGATATGCATTTGATGATGTGATAGGCTACTTCATCCTAAGGGTAAGGGAGGTTCTCTATTCTTACTCCATTTTTGTCTTCAACATGCTTATCTTTATGGAGGAAGAAGTATTTCTTGGTTTTAACATTTATTGTCTTATCCTCCTTGCCCCATCGAAATCCTAAGGGTATGGTGGTTACTCTGCTGATGAGCTTCACGTTCAAATGGATGGAAAGTCCTATAACAATAGTAGTGGCACTGTCTTCCCCTTGAGAATTTAGAGCCATGGTAAATTCATGGGTTACCTCATGATCATACCCCTTTAATTGCTCAAAGATACCCATTCATTGGTGTATGAAGAAAATATCCCTAATAGGAGGATTTTGATGGATTATTTTGGTATCTTTGGGTTCTCTATGACAGAAACCTCCCTCGCCGACTCCTATGACTCCCTCCTTAAGGTATTTGAGGGAAATTTTCAATGTTTGCCTCTAAATAGTCTTGGGTGTAGAGGTAGAGACAAGGTGATTGATGTTTTTCTTTTTGTGTCAGAGAAGGAGAAGGATGATACCGTTGACTATGTAAATTGTTTTTCCTCTTCTCCTCTATTTCCTTCTCATGTGATGAAACAAATTTTTAGGGGAAATCACTTGCACAAAGGTTTGCTACATGATGCTTGTAGCAAACATTTTTTCTTTTTTTAAGCAATTGCATGGAAAGTGAGGAGGAAGGAGGGTACTTACACTTCTCATGATGTCTTCTCAATTTTCTTAGGGAGTTTGAGTAAAATTATTGATGGCTTGTGATCCCTTTCTCCTCTTAATTCAACCTTGTAGCACTTCCTTTGTTTTCGTGTAGCAATTCAGGTGCTCTTGTGGCAGTGGCATCCATTCTTTTAGCACCTGTAAAACTTAGTCTATAATAGCTTTATGGCACCATAGGTAGGTTCTGGTAGCATCTATCTTGTCGTTTGGTACCTTGATGGGCCTCTCCAACCAGTTCTTTGGAATGAGCAATTGTGCAAGTTGAATAAAGTCTTGTACTTTTATTCCCTTTTGTGTTAATGGGCTCAGAGCACTTTGGTGACCTGGTCCTTGTACTATTTCCCTCTTTGAACCATTGCCCCCATTCCTCATAATTATCACTCCCCTTATTTTTAATTTTCCACGTTGCATGGGTGGCTGAGTAATCTTTAGATTACTAATTGAAGATGGCCAAGTTTACTGGCCACTTCTAGCCCATAAAAACTCAATTATCATTCATTAAACACATTTTTTTACCATTATGCGCATAATGAAGAGGTGAGGGTGTCATACCTAAGCCTAACTTTGATGTCAAATTGTTGGACGTGCAGGCATGCTTTTGAGTTAATGATCGATTGAATGTCCTTTGGAGGTGTTGAATTCATTTGTTTTTCTTATGTATAGGTCTTAACCACACGATGATGTAGTTGATTGATGAGATATTTATTCCATGCAAATATCCTTCTAGTGTTCGATTTGTTTCTGTTGTAGTGGATAGGTGACCTTAAAATTGCTCCTCAGGGATGGTGTGACTTGTATAGATCTTAGGAATAGCCTCTTGATTCTTTAGGGTGGCCAACTTTTCATTTTGGAGTTGCAAGAATCCTTGGTCTATGGTCTTGTTGGATATGTGCAGGCTACTACAGGAATGATCTCCTGCCTATAATAGTCACTCAGTTTTGTTTCAAAACCTCATATTGTATTCGGGGACTTGGAAAAGTCATAGTAGGACTAGGGATAGAAACAAAAAATTAAGAAGGTGGTGAAATTTTGTGACAAAGAAAAAGGTGAAGGCAAAGTCATTTTTTTTGTGTTTTTTATACGGTAAGAGGTGGAATTTTTAGGGTGAAATTGGCTTAATGGAGTGGATGAGAGGTGAAGGGATTTGAGTGGACCTCTCCCAACATTTATGAAGGAAAAACATGACATTTCGGCCCCTTTTTCCAATTGGATATCGCTCCTGTATCATTTTTAGTTGCTCCTGTAGCAGTTTAGGATAGTCTAGTAGCATTTCAGGAATGATGCAAAATATGGTTCATTTGCTTTCTAAATGATGGAGAGAAGTAGGGAGGTGGATGAATGATGATGAAAATGCAGTGTTTGGCTGGGAGAAATGGAAAAATGGACTGTGGACCCTATTCTGAAACCACTATCCCCTTGACTATTTGGAGTCTTGCAAAAGAGAAATGTTAATAGAATTGATGTAAGGACTCCTCCTTGTGTCTTATTTTATTATTCTTCTTATTCTTATTTTTGTGAGACATGCAAACTACCTCAAGAGTGGTTTTCAGCTTGAATGCCTGCCCTAGGCATCTTAGAGGAGGTTTTCACTTGGGGATCTTTTCATATTATTTTTCTTCCCTCTCTCTCTTTTTTTTTTATATTCTGTTTTGCTTTTTTGCTCTTGGGTTTCCTCATAGAGGTTTTCAACTTTAGAGTTGGCCTTAGATGCCTCATGGAAGTTTTCATCTAGGCCTTTTATTTTTCTTTTTTCTTTTTCAGAAACTTGGTGGACTGAGGTCTTTGAGCCTCTCAGTCACATTCAAATCCTTTCTAATTGAACTAATAAACTCTTCTTTGGACAAAGGTATATTGTATAACTTAAACCTATGACCATTAAAAAGTAAGGGGATACCTTCCTCATCAATTATTCTGATTTGGATAGATCCATTCTCATGATAATTTTCCACTAGATAAGGGCCCAACCATCTTGTTATTAATTTTCCTTTGAAATCCTTGAATCTTGAGTCATACAAGAGGTCTCAATTACCTTATTGAAAATATCTCTCCCTAATGTGTTTATCATGCCAAATATTAGTCTGTAGTTGGACTACTCAACTATGCAGGAGAGCTTGTAGCTAGAATTCATCTAAAACATTGAGTTGGAGTAACCTCCCTTGTTGTGCTATAGTGAGGTCCAAGTCTAACTGAGCTGCCATACTTAAGGTTTTGTATTCAAATTCAATGGACATTAGGTACTTCTTCCCATAGACTAATTCAAATGGGGTAAATCTAGTGGTGGTCTTCCAAGTGGTGTTGTAGGCCCAGGTCATTTCTATAAGTCTGTCTGCCTAATCCATTCTGATGCTACTAACAAACTTGGTTGGAATGTTCTCCAATGCTCTGATTATGGCCTCCACTTGCCCATTTTCCTGAGGGTGATAGGCAGTGGATGTATTATGTTTGATGTGGTGTTGCTTCATGAGGTCTTAGATTAGGTTTGAGGTGAATTGTGTCCCTTGATTAGTGACCAACTCTCTTGGAAAACCAAGCATGTAGAAGATGTTATCCCTTATAAAATCAACCAAATTCTTCTCAGTTGTTTCTTGAACTACCTTTTTTTCAACCCATTTAGGTAGGTAATCAGTGCACATAATGATATACTTCTTTTGTCTTGATGGGAGATCAATGGGCCAAATGAAGTCCATGCCTTATTTCTGAAATGGCTCTAGAGTCACTTGAGGTTGTAAGGGCATTTCATGCTTAGGTGTGGTACTAATCATAATTTGGCACTGATCACACCTTGAGGTGTACCTTCTTGCATCTTGATGTAGAGTGGACCAGTAGTAACCAACTTGTAGAACTTTGAAGGTTGTTTTCATAGCAGCAAAGTGGCCTTGACAAGGTCCATCATGGCATGCTGAGAGGATGTCAAAGACCTCATATTTCCTCACACATCTCCTCAAAATTTGATCTGGCCCCAATTTGAAAAGGTTTCCCCCAATCCAAGTGAATGAGGCACTTTTCCTAATAACCTGTCTTTTCTCCTTGGAGGATAGATTAGGAGGGAACTTCCTAGAAACCAAGTAGTTTACTATATCAACAAACCAAAGGGAGAGCACCAAGATGGAAAAGAGAAATTCATCTAGAAATCGATCATCTACCATCTCCTTATTTCCTGCAGGAAAGGTCAGTATTGATAAGAAATATGCAACCACATTCTCTTTCTCCGACTTTTCAATAATAGTCAAATCAAACTTCTGCAATGATAACAACCATCTAGTTATCCTAGCATTGGCAACAAGTTTATTCACTTAATACTTAATGGTTGCATGATCAATGTGGAAAAAAATTTGATATCGAGTGATGTAGTGCTTAAACTTGTTCAAAGAGTGTATCATAACCATGAGTTCCTTTTCATTTACTGTATAATTTAGCACAAGTTTAGAAAGGTTCTTACTAATGAAATAGATACCATAAGGAAATTTATCTTCCACTTGTCCTAAGGCTTCCCATACAACTTTATATGATGCATTTGTGTGTATATGGAAAGGAAATTTCCAATTAGGACCTCTAAGGATGGGTGCAGTGGTTAACTTTTCTTTTAGCGCTTCAAAGTTCTCTTGACATTTATCTGTCCAACAAGTCTGAATCTTTACCTAGTAGCCCAAACAAGAGTGAAGCCAATTTATTGATGTCTTTAATGAACCTTCTATAATACCTACCCAATCCAAGTAATATCCTAACATCTCTTTTATTTTCAGGTTTAGGGACCCTTTTAATGATGGAAATTTTGTTGGGGTCAACCCGTATCCCTTCCTTGGATAAATGACCAAGGATAGTCCCCGCATTCATAAAAAACTCACATTTTTTAGGAATTAATAAGAGATTCATCTCAGTGAATTTCTTCAAGACTTTGCACAGGTTAGAAAGGGCTTCCTATAAGTCACAACCATAAGGAGTGAAGTCATCCATGCACATCTCAACAATGTCATGAACAAGGTCAACAAAGATGATCAAAACTTCCCTTTAGGAAGTAGAAGGTGTATTACACAAACCAAATGGAAGGACCCTATAGGAAAAGGTACCCCAAGGACATGTGAATGTTGTCTTATCTTTATCCTCAGGGGTAATCTATATTTGGTTTTACCCATTAAACCCATCTAGAAAGGAAAAGAACCTCTTTCCTGCAAGTCCATCCTGCACCTGGTCAATAAAAGGAAAAGGGAAGTGGTCCTTCTTTGTAGCCTTGTTAAGTTCTTGATAATCAACACATATCCTCCACTTCCCATTTTTCTTGGGGACTATGATGAGGGGGGACAAACACTCACTATATGAAATGGGATATATGAACCTTTCAACTAGTATCTTTTGTAATTCCTCTTTCACAATGTCCTTAAGAGATGGATTCATCATTCTATAAGGTTGACACATATGATTGCTTCCCTCTTTGATGTAGATATGATGGGTACAAACTAAGGGATCTACACCTTTCATCTCCTTATGGTCCCAAGAAAAATCATCTAGGTATTGCCTTAGAACACTGCATAATTGTTCCTTCTACTCAGATGAAATGGAGGGGTTGATCTTTGGAGTTCTGGATGGGCTAATCGCTACATCCTTGGCATGTTCTAAGTTAGGGTCAACTAAGAACAAATCATTCTTAGCTTTACTCTCAGATTCCTTTATCAATTCATCAACTAACATGGCAGTGGGAGGCAGATTTTGTAAGATATGGTCAATAAGGTCACTTTCATTAAGCTACCTCCCCCCTATAGCAGTGCCTAATGTGCAGATTAGGTAGAGGGATTCCTGGTAAAATTCTTCTTTTCCCCCATCCTCTAATCATAAGGGAAAGTCAAGCTCATTAGAAGGTTGAGCAGGAGGGTATAATACCAACTATTTTGATAGATGCCCATTTTTAATGGTCATGTTCCCATCCTTGTGACTAATGCAATAATCAACAATAAATAGTCAAGGCCTTCCTAGGATTAGAGGGTAGCCATTAAAATTGATTTTGGGATGGAGGACAAGGAAATAAGTGGAGTACTCCCATGAGTCAATCAAGATCATTACATAATCAATAGTTCCCTCAAGAGCTACCGTGGATCTATCTACAAGTTGCAGTACTGTAGTGGTCTTCCTCAATGCTCCTTAGAGATGGAACTTGAGCATGGTTTCCTTTGTCGGCACATTGATTGCAACCCGAAGGTCAATGAAGTTATTAGGGACCATAATTCCATCAATATGCACATCTACCACTAGGCTACCCAGGTCCAAGTACTTCGGGGTGATTACCCTCCCAAGCATCAGATCAAAAAATTACCCAACAACACTGATAGTGGGGGTATCCTTTCTTATTCTCCCAGGTCTTTTGAAATGCTCTTCCTTGATAAGCTTGTTATAAATGGGGACATATTTGATTTCCTGGGGAAGGGATATTTTGACACATAAGTTATTCAATTCTCCCAGAAGTTTTGCCTCTTCTAGGGTGTGTTGTTTAGGTTGGATCAACCTCTCAGGGTAAGGGGGTGCATTGGAATGAGTGACACTATCCCCCTTCTCTAGTTCAAGCTCTTTAGGTGGAGAAGGTGAGTGAACATCTGGAAGTAACTTCCCAAACTGAAGGTTGATCTCTTGGATTTCTGCAACATAGGAAAGATAGGATGTCTCCCCACTGTATACCTTTTGTTCCTGCTTATTGTTTAGGTTCAGATTAGGTTGAGCAGGAAGTTGAGGTTTCTTAGATGGGTTATGGTGAGGGAGATGTGGTTGAGGTTGAGGTGGAGGAATTAAAGCAAGATTTTGGGTTGTTTTAGGCATCCACCCTAGTGAGGAGTTACCCCACTTAGGAGGTTGAGGTGGATACGGTTGGAGAGGAGGGATGATAGGTTGACAAGGATATTAAGGAGGATAAGGCCAAGGATGAGGTATGGGCCATGATGGATGAGTAGAAGGGAACCAAGGATGGAAAGGTGATATCTGGTTTGGATTGTAAGGAGGATAAGGTGCACCTTGCATGCACTAGTAATATGGCCGAGGCATTTGAGGTCTTCTTTGGTTAATGAATGAGAGTTTCTTTGAACCACCTTCCACCCCTTGTTATGAACTTTCAAGTCTAGCATAAAAGGACATTTGTCTCTTACATGAATTTCCTCATAGAAAAAGCATACTTCTATGACATTCAATGGGCACTCATTCCTCGGTTGTCTCTTAGTGCATCTAGGGAAGAATATAGCTAGTTCTCTTTCTGCTTCCTCTTGCTTCATTTTGATTCGTATAGTGTCCATCTGCAGGGGAAAGGTATGTAACATTTCACTCTTGAAATCCTCCAACATACTTCCTATCTCATACTTGATGGCTAATGTAGATGGATAGTCATACCCTTTTTCCTAGTAGCCCTGGAGTGATTTATGAATATTGTCTTGATGTCATCATAAGGCAATTGATGGATTTCTCCTCCAGGCAACATGTTGAGGGTCTCCATTACATCCTCCCTAATCCCTCGAAGAAGAACCAACTTGAGTGATTTAGGGTCAAGGGTACAATGATCTCTCTTATAATTGAGTTTGAACTTTTCTTGATAGTCCTCTAAAGATTCATCTAGTCCTAGGGTCATCCTACAAATTCCCTCCTTTGTTTCATTGGACCTACAATAATCCATGTACTTCTCATTAAAGGCTTACTACATTTGGGCCCGGGTAGTGATGCTACCTCCAGGAAAACCCATAAACGAGTGCAAGACTGCATGTTTGATGGTATATGGAAATAACTTCAGCTTTTTCTCATTATAAGTATTGTCATAAGTCCTATAGACAACAAAAAATATAAACATGAAGGTGTTAGGGTCTTCAGAGGTTAGGGCATGGAAATGGGGAAGAGAAGAATGACTTATATTCTTCATTTTGGCCTCCCCGTTGGTTTATCTAATACTAAAAATCTCATTTTCTCTATTTTCATCCATGGTATGGGTTGGAAAGGTGGGCTCATCTTCTCCTATACGTTCCTAAAAAAATTCAGGTTCCTCACCTAGAGGGTTTTCCAACTCCCCTGCAAATAGAGAGGGAAGTTCACCATCACCCAAGAAGAATGAAAGTTGGCTATTTGAAGGGGTGGAGGTTTTTGGTAGGAATTTTCCTTGGTTATCCCTATTCCTACGAGGCATGAAAGAACTAGCACTATTTTTTTGATTTTTTCTCTCTTTTTCTTCCTCTTTTTTTTAAAGATTTCACACCAATAGTACTGATGGAAAATGGAAGAAAAAACAAGAAACTTTTAAGTAGAAACAACACTTACTTGGACACCTCCCCAACAATGATGACAAAAAGTGATGAACCTTGGTACTAAATCAAGGATGATGCAACTCCCAAGGCTTCTCAACTTAAATTATCAACTTGGATACCAACAAACTTAGAGGTGACAATGCTATATGCATAGTAGGTTAAGTTCTACTCATGTCACCCTCAATCATTAGATCATACAAAGACACACAAAGACCACTCCTCCAACTTACTATAAATAGAATTTCTATGAAAGCATATCATGGTTGCAAGGGAATGAACATGATTATGATTGTTGGAATGAAGATACCATTCATTAAATGTAAAGGCTAGTTGTAATTGCATGAAGGTAACAAAATATACTAGTTGCATAAATAAATTATGCTACTCTATTTGCACCCTAATCAATGAAAGATGTTCTACTTGCATGAACCATTAATTTAATTTCAAATTGATTGAGAAAAGGAATTCGACACACAATACATAACTATGAAATTCAAAAAATTGAGCCCAATCCACTTGTGGTTTTGTGTTTACATTGGAAGAAGGATAGGGTTGGAGTGGCCTTGGAGTATCTTTAATCATGAAATCAAAGGTTGGGGGTCATTATTCAACTTCAAAATGTAAGAGTCAAGGTCCTAGGGAAAATTTGGTTGGATTTAGATAGTTCTATAGGAATGCTATAGGAAGTGCTAGAGGAAGCCTTGTTTTGCTACATGAGTGGGTCCAAGAGTTTTTTGAGGGCAAGTATGGTTCCATGAAGGTGGAGGAAGGTAGATGATGGTGAATGAAGGATGTAAGAGGCCTTTCACTAGGCCTAACACCCCTTTGAGTCCTATCTTGCATAAAATTTCATGCCAACAGTGCCATTCATAGGCTCTGAAAGGGTGATTTCAGTGACAAAGCTTGAGAGCAGGATGAGATGTCCAAGAGGATGGTGGAAATTTGTAAGTGGATGTGGATTAGTGTACAACCCCTATAAGTCTCTTGGAAGCCTATGTAGACCAATAATTAGACATCCATTTACCGATCAATATTACAACAAGATAAATCAAGGTGGAAAGGATGAGTTGAATTTTATTTCTTCAAGATTTACTCTATCCTGCAACATGCATTTAATATAATTTCCAAATCAGTGTTGCTACCCTGTAAGTTACTAAAACAAATCATGCAAGATAATTTTAATTCAGAAATCAGTAATTTCAAAGAAATCACAAACAGATATTTTTGGCTTGTTGTTGTAGACCCTTCAACCACACATCCCACAATAGAGGTGTTAGTCTGACCTACAACTTCAATTTTGCAATGTAATCCCTACTTAAACAAAGAAGGGAATAAAAGGAATTTAACGAGAACAAGAAAACAATATAGGAGAGGGACTAAATTCTTTGGGTTGGGCCCAAACCCAAGGGTTTCAACCCTCCAAAGTTAACTCAAATTTATACCAATAGTAATTTTTCCATTAACATAAAATAAGAGTCACATACATTATATCAAGTATGACGGCAACAATATCAAGCTCTTGGCTCTCAACAACTATTCTTATCTCCAACAAAAGTTCAAATCCTAATGAGCCCATAGGCTTGTTTATTTAAATACAAAAAGTGGCTGAGTGTGAGCTCCCTTGAAAGGAGGAGTTTCTCCCTCCAAAATATCAAAATTGGTGGATCTGGTTCCCTTGAATCTTCACATGCACTTGATTTCCTCAGATTCCAGTGGACTTCGAGCTCTTGGTGAGGAATCTTTGATCTCAAGTCAAGTTGGAGAGTTAATGTAGTAGACAAGCCTCCTATATTCTCTCTACATGTATCCAATGAGCTCCTGCATAGTAAATATCTCTAAAAATGCTTCGCTTGCCTACATAGTAATCACATTCAACCATGAAATATGGCAAGCACCCTTTAATCTCCCTAGCAAGCATATTATCGCTAAAAATGAAAATTAATGTGAGGCAAAGAGAGTTTAAGGGTTGAAGGATAACACAATTGGCCTCAAATATACCTATTGATGGGATCCATCAAGAGGGGTGACATGAACCTAAGGTAACTCTGAAATTTGTTGGGATGAGATGATCTAATTGAACAGTCAACCCTAAGCTTCGAAAAACATGTTTTTGAAAGGAGCTTTTCCCCTATAAATATTTCATGAACCTATGAAGATCCATTAGTCTGGGTCTTGCCTCGCTCACTAACCGATTGGTGAGGCAATAAATTCAATTTTATAGTTAATGTAAATGTTCATTTTAAAATCCTTCTTGGCAAGTTGCGCCATGAATTTCAAGTTGATGTTTTGACATCTCACATGTAATTTACATTGATTTTTAATAGTTACAAATTATTTTTATATCATTGTTTTTTTATTTTGGTCACAAAGCTTTGAAATTTAATTAGTTTTGAATTTTTTAAAACATATTCTATGAAGTTTATTAAAGTTTGAAAAAAAAAAATATTAAATGGAATAATTTTGAATTAATTATTATATTATTATTTATTATATTTTTTTTTTTTAATTTAAAAATTTAAATTTTTTTTTTCCTAATTAGTTGGTGACTATTTTTACGTAGTTTTAAATTGAATTGTCACATATAAAAATGATATTAAAAAAATAAAAAATCTAAAAAAAATCTATTCACCAAGTGCCATAATAATTTAGGCTTTGATACAATACCACGAGCCAATACCATAGCTTATCAATACTACATTCCCAAAACCCATAACTCGTTTCAAAATTAAACTTAATACTTATAATATAACAAAATTCTTAACTATGGATATTTACCCCATTTCCCATGAACATTTAACTTGTAAATAGGCTTTGTTTACAAACCAATGGGCCAATATTTTTAATTTTATGGAAAAAGCTCTTATTATGTTAAATTTTTATATAATTTTTAATATTATAATTAATTTAAATTACACACACACATATATATTATTTTTTAAAACTAATGTAATCAATGAACTTCTGAGAGATATATCTCAACTCATTTCTCCTTTTATTTTATAGTTTATGACTAGAGTGACTATGATATGAGAGTTGATTTGAGTTAGGAGTTCAATTTTATTATGACATATCTCTGAGGTGCTCAATGGACTGTGGGCTATTACCTTTCAGAAAAAAATATTTAAAATGTGACGGAAAAAGCATTTCCTGGTGGCATAAGAGGCAGATACTTATTACGCTTGTTTAAACAAGGGATGTATATGGAAGGGAGCTTTAAATCACGTAAATATAACATGTATATTTTTATTTTTATTTTACATATATACATGAAATTGTATTCAAAATATGCAAATCTCTTTTTATAGTGAAAAGAGATTTAATCCCTCTAGGCGCTTGGTAGATCTTGAGTTAATTTCCCCCTTTAAATAGGAAAATTTTCACATGAATACCATGGCTTTTCATTACCATGGGTTAATACCATGGGTCATTTTAATTTTATTTTTATAGCTTAATTTTAATTTTAATTTTGTTATTTTATTTTGATGAAGTTAGAAGGCTTACATTACATTACATTATTCTTTGTTTAATTATTCAATTTTATGTGTGTGTGTGTGTGTGTAATTTGATCAAGTCAAAATGATTATAGAATAGGATAGGACATGACATTACAACATCTATTTAAAGATAAGATAGGAGATTATGTCTTGTAGGAATTTACAAGGTAGGTTCCTCAGACAGAACACTAAAGGACACCACTCATAAACAAATCACAGATCAATACACCAGTATTGTTGACATGGTTTAAACCCTCAAAGAGGGAAACAATCCAAGACCTGAGCCAACACGACCATTTCAGGAAATTTATTAATAAAAGAATGAAAATTGACATAAGCTTCTCTCATGTATGGTTAGCCTACAAATGACCCTCCATGCTCTTTAAATAGAGATCATGGACCAATCGGGTGTCAAGCCATGGATCAAGTGTTGGTAATACTGAGGAGAGAATGAACTGTCAGATCACTTCATGTCTAGAACATATTGTAACCGTTGGATTGTAAGTTACAAAAGTACATAGTAAAGAAACACAGTTTACCTAACTCTACACTAGACCAAGTTATACTTAACTATTTCCTATGTGTCAGAATATCCTAACA